>CAUYPK010147262.1:0-13878 GCA_963574355.1 Loris lydekkerianus
TGGCCCTTAAAACAGGTATGATGTATCTCACTATGGTTTTGATTTGCATTTCTCTGATGATTAGTCATTTTGAACATTGTTTTCATACACTATTGGCCATTTCCATGTACTTTTTTTTTTTTTTTTTCAGTTTTTTGCCAGGGCTGGGTTTGAACCCACCACCTCTAGCATATGGGGCCAGCGCCCTACTCCTTTGAGCCACAGGTACCACCTTTCATGTACTTTTTGTGAAAATGTCAACTAACATTCTTTTTAGCCAGGTTCAGTGGCTCACACCTATAATCCTACCATTCTGGTAGGCTGAGACAGAAAAATCCCTTGAGTTCAGAAGTTCAAGATCAGCTTTAACAAGAGCAAGACCATGTGCTACTAAAAACAGAAAGAAAAAAAAAGGCATATATTGTTATGAATGCTTGTAGTCCCAGGTACTAGGGAGGCTGAGGCAAGAGGATCCCTTAATCCCAAGAGTTTGAGGTTGCTGTCAGGTATTACACCATGGCACTCTACCCAGGGCAACAGAGTGAGACTCTGACTCAAAAAATAGAATAAAATAAAATAAAAATAAAGTCCTTTGTGAAGATATAAAACAAAATATTAAAAATGAAGTCCTTTGCAGAAGTTCCTTCTATATTTTAGAGTTTAACCACTAATCAAATCTATCATTTACAAACATTTTTCTCTCAGCATGTAAAATGACTTTACTTCTGTTAGGAGTTTCCTTTGTTGTGCAGAAGATCTCTAGTTTGATATAGCCCCAATTGTGTATTTTAATTCTTTTGTTTCTTATACTCTTGGTCTTATATCCTAGAAACCATTGCCAAGATCAATGTCATGAAGATTTTTGCCTGAGTTTTATTCTAGGAGTTTTATAGTGTGAAGTCTTTAAGTCTTTAATTCATTTTGAATTGATTTTTATGTATGATGTAGGATAAGAATCCAATGTAATTCTTTTGCACATGGATATTCAGTTTTTCTGACACCATTTGGTGACAAGATCATCCTTTCCTCATTGTATAATCTTGGTACCTGTGTTGAAAGTTACTTGACCATGTAGGCATGGGTTCATTTCTGGGCTCTCTACTCTGCTCTCTTGATCAATATATCTATCTTTATACCTATGCCATGATTTTTTTAAATACTTAATTTATTTATGTTTAAATAAATATATTTTGAAATAAGAAAGTGCAATGTCTTCTGTTTTGTGAGGATTTTTTGTTTTGTTGCCATTCAAAGTTGCTTTGGCTATTTGTTGCTATCTGTGGCTTTATGTGAATTTTAGAGCTATTTATTCTATTTCTGTAAAAATCATTAATATTTTTTACAAGAGATTGTGTATATACATACATATCCTTTTATTATTATATAATGATATTTTTATCTCTTTCATCAATATAAGTATAGTCATTTCTGTTCTCTTTGGGTTACTATTTGTATGAAATAAATTTTCAATCCCCTAACTTTCAATTTATATGTTTCTTAAATCTAAAATGAGCCTCTTGAACACAACCTAATTTAATATTCTATTTTTTATCTATTAACACTCTCCTTTGATTGTGGATTGTAAATCATTTACATTAAAAATAATTATTGGAAGGAAAGGATATACTATTTCCATTTTATTTGTTGTTTTCTGTCTTCTAGTTCTTTCATCCCTCTTTTCATGTCTTACTTTACTTCTATGTGTTTTATTGATTTTTTTATAGTGATATGCTTTATTTTCTCTTTTATATTTGGGTATCTCCTAGAAGTATTTTCCTAATTGTTATCATGAGGCTTACATAAAACACCTTATGCAATAAAAGTCTATTTTAAGCTAAAAATAACTTTAATTCAATACAAAATTTCAACAGCTTTACTTGTCCTGCACTCATATTATGTGCTATAAGTGTCGGAATTCAACTTTTTCATAATTGCCTATCTGTGAATGTACAATACAACCTCTGTAAATTGACCACTCAAGGAACTATAACAACCTGGTTAATAAATGGAGATGGTCAACATAAGGAACTAGGCCTACCATACTGATAGGTACATACAGTGTATGTCCATTTTATGAAGATTAGGTTAACTTAAGAAAGTGGTCAATGTAGGAGGAAGTGGTCAATTATGAAGGTTTTGCTGTATTTTTATCATTATAGTTATTTTTAATACTTTGTCTTTTAATTTTTATTGTATTAGAATTAAAAGCTATTTAACCACTACTATTATGTTATTATGGTATTGTGTATTTATCTATTTACTTTTAATAGTAGATTTTTCTCTTTTATACATATTTTATGATTGGTTTAATATCTTTTCCTTTCAACTTCAAGAACTACTTTTTGTGTAGGGCAATAATTCTGGTAGTGATAAATTTTCTCAGCTTTTGATTGGATGGGAAAGCCTCTACTGTTCCTTCATTTTTTGAAGGACAATTTTGTCAGTTAATGTTCTTGGTTGACAGGGTTTTTCCCCAGCCATTTGAATATGTAATTCCTGGCTGCAAGCTTTCTGATGAGTAATTTATTAATTTTATGTTGTCATCTTCATATGCAATAAGTCATTTTTCCTACTGCTTTCAAAATTCTCTCTTTTTACTTGACTTTCGACAATTCCATAATGAGTCTCACTACGGACTTCTTTAGGTTTATGCTATCAATTATGTGATCATACTACACTCCTTTGAGGAACTTATTAATCTGAATGTTCATGTCTTTTACCAGATTTAGGAAAATTTTTAATCATCAGTTCTTTAAATAAATTTTTTTCTAATTCTCTTTCTGCATATATATATGCTTGATGGTGTCACATAAATTACTCAGGCTTGCTTTGCTTTGCACAAGTCTCTTTATTTTTGCTTCTCTAAGTGGATAATTTCAAATAATCTCTTATTAAGTTTGTTGATTCTGTCTTCTACTTGATCAAATCTACCATTGATCCTTACTAGTGAATATTTTAGTTCTGTTACAAAGTTCTTCAGCTTGAGAATTTTTGTTTGGTTCTCTTTTCCATTTTCCATCTCTTTTTTGATACTCTCATTTTGTTCATCAATCCTTTTTCTGACTTCATCTAGTTTTATATCTGTGTTCTTTTGTAACTCACTGAACTTTATATTGAATTCTTTGTCAGGGCATTTATAGATTTTTTTTTAAAGACGCTTACTGAAGGATTTACATTGGTCCTTTGATTAAGCTATGTTTCCCTGTTTCTTTGTGCTTCTTATAGATTTGCTTTGGTATCTGTGCATTGAAAGAAACACTTATGCTAGTTTTTAAAGACTAGTTTCAATATGGAAATGCCTTTATCAATTAGCCTGCTAAAAATTCTGGTGGCCTCTCCAACCTTGTCTGTGGATGTATCTTCACTAGAATTGCATGGGTAAATTCCTTAATTAGTAGAATTTACTTGTTGCTTTTTTTTTTTTTCAGGAGCCCATAATATTTTGTTCCTTTGGATTTTTGACTCCAGCACACATGCCAATATGTTAGAGGCACATTCCCCTTGTCTCCCTTCCTTCTGATATCAGATTTTGTACCTTCTTCCATTCACACAGAGTTATATAAGTTGCAGTAAGCTATTGTCCTCCTTTTCTTTCTTCTTAGCTGAGCCTAGGCATCGAAACTATTCTGGTTCTATCAGCACTCTGAGTGGGATGCAGCAGAAGTTGGTCCCTCTGGCAGTGCAACAGAAGTTCAAGTTGTTGGCAGCAGCATGCTCTATTCTTTTTTCCCTGAGTGATAATTTTACATAGGTTAAGTAAAACTACTTTTATTACCCAGTTTTGCCATTCTTGGTTTTGTTGAAACTGGCATATAGAAAATTCTTAACTGGATGACTTTGGACTTCTCTTAAAGTTATTTTGCTCTGTATCCTGTGGTAAACTTAACATTTCTATGAGGGAACAATGACTATGACTTTCTATCTACCGTCTTGATGACATCACTCTGAAAATATGGCCTGTATTTCTGAACTTGTACTTATGTCAGAAATAATTTTAGAAATTTATAGGATGAGAAATAAAGTGTATTAATGTCTACAAACTATGTTAGAATTTAACAAGCCCAACATAACTAAGAATTAAGGGAAACAAATAACGTAATTAAAAGAAAAAAAGGTAGAGGTTGGACTTCAAATAATGTGAGTAAAGGGGAAAAATTACCTATCTGGTATTTTAAATCATTACACATGTACTAGATGTTTTCTATTCAAAGAGGATAGTCTTCAAGAATCATTATAAATGCTCTAACCTCCTTTTATAACTATAAGGGAAATAATACCTAAAATAAAAAATAAATATCTACAAAGGTCAAATAAGAAATTTTAAATTCCTTTTTGAAGATACTTATAACACCTCTAACAGTGAATCAACTTCTCTACAATCGAAAAAATTTCTCAGCCAGTGTCATATGCAGTGAGTTAAATAAAATAAATTTTTAATGAAATAAATTATATTTTCACTCCACTGTGGTAATCATTTATTCACCAAATAAATATTTAGCAGACATTTATATGCACCACAAACTACCTGAAATGGTAAGATATAGAAATATACAAAACAGTACACTCTCCCTCATGGAGCTTACATTTCATTTTGGAAGTGGGAGTTTTAAATTTTCATATAAAGAGCATTTAGAAGTTCATTACTGAAATGCCATCATTTTTAGACAAACCCTAATAGTATCGATAGTGTTGTTTACAAAACATTTCTGCTTTTCACTCACTTCATTCATAAATAGAAGTGACCTCACTGTAAGTCCTTGAGTGAGGATGACTTAAAGTAGTGCCTTTCAGGTGAATTGGGACTGATTGTAGAGTGAGTGAAAAATAAACCTCTGTTGTTAAATGTCTGCAAACTGTATTTTATAAATCAAACCCCATTCACAACTAATTTTGTAAATAAAGTCATGATTATCAGATTATATTTGTCTATTGTTCCTTCAGTGCTACAATGGCTAAGTTGAAGAATTGTAGCAAAAGCACTCCCTGAACAAGCAAGCACACGGGGTAACTCCTGTGGACTTCAAATTCTTAAGTATTTGATATCTGGACAAAGTTTTTTTATATAAAAAATCTTATTGAGTCTATATTAAGTCATTGAGATGTGTGTGTTATCACTTATCTCACCATAACCTAGTCTTGTGTTCTGAATTGTGCCCTCTCAAATTCATACCTTGAAGCTCAAACCCCTCCTACATCAGAATATGACTGTATTTGGAGTTAATCCCTTTAAAGGTGATTAAGTTAAAATGAGGTGCTTATGCTAGGTCTTTACTGAATCTGACTAATGTCCTTTGAAGACAAGGAAAATTGGACATACAAAGAGACATCAGAGATTCATGTGCCCGAAGGGAAGACCATATATGCGACCACAGAGCAAGAAAATGGCCATCTGCAAAGGCCTAGAAGAAACCAAACCTACTAACATTTTATTCTTGAAATTCTGGCCTCAAGAACTGTGAGATAATAAATTTATTTATGCCACACAGTCTGTTACATTTTATTATGGAAATTTGAGCAAACTAATACATGCATCTATCTTGATTAATATAAAAATTGGTACCTAAATTTAATGTGATGATGCCATAACAACAAGAATAGCTAAAACATGTGGAATCATGTGAAGTGTGGAGCAGCAACAGTTAATAAATGATATGGGAGACTATGAGTAGTGATTGAAGTCACCATTTTTGAATTGGAAAAATTGTGCCTATGTAGTTACTTGCAATAAATCGAAGAACTCAGAATGTATTTACTAATTGCCTTGGGTTTGTAAATAGAAAGTAGAACATCAATGATCGGGTTTGTTTGACAACCTCAAAATAATTTATCGTTTGTGAGCAAGAAAGAAGTAGAAGAAGCCTCTACAATCAAAGTCTTGGAGGTTTAGAATAAGAAGCTGTTTCTCAATATCAAATGGCAAGCTATACAAATAAATATTTTGAGCAACAATAGCTAACTCTCACTGAGTATTATCAAGATTAAGTTGAAGATATGGAATAGCATCCATAGTTGTACCTCTGAATAGATTAAGTATCTCAGAGTAAAAGTCCAACTAAAGATGGGATGCTAAAAATCCTTTCAGTTAAAAAAAATTAAATGGGAAAAAAAAATATATATATATATATATATCCTTAAAAAATAAAAAATCTGTTATCCCAAATAACCCATGTTGAATACACAGCTTTTTTAGCCACTGAAGTGTTACACTATAAAGTATCCAATGTTCCTTCATAAAATAATTATGCTTTGATGACTTATTTAATTTGAAAAATAAGTATATGCTCAAGATATATTCAATAAGTTATTAAGAAGAGATAAAGGAGGGAGGAAAGGAAAAAGAGGAATGCAAATTATAAAGCATATGAATCTGGAAAATCTAAGAAATTATTCCAGAAAAAAAACCGTAGTTGTTTTCATATGGAAGTAAATAGAATCATATCAATTATGAGTTTTCTGCTCATCAAATCATTGGCTTTGTCCAAAAGATTCTATAATGATTTGAGATAACTATCTTTTCTTTGTGCATCATCCCTAGGCAGTCAGTGGATAAAGAAAGATGCTCATCCCCTACCACCCAGAAAGTATCTCTAATAGGAAGAAATTGAGAACACAGAGAAAAACAACACACATCTCCAACCTAGTAATAAAACCAAGGGATGATAAGCAACGTTACTGAGCACTATTGCATTTCTATCAAAATATATATCATATACTGGTGTCACTGTGCCTCCCATTTATCATTAACATTTTTGGTATGACATTGTATATTGGGTATTTGGGAAGAGAAAATTTACCTTTTTAATTAATGAATCTTTCAAGAGATAGAGTTAATATAGTATCTAGTATGCATTATTTATTAAAGAATATATATACCTCATAAAGTCCAAATAACTCAGAATCTGAACCTTGTGTTATAATTGAACAGGGTTGTTTCTCATGAGAAGAGGTTAATGTATTTTGAATTGAGAATAACTTAATCAACTATTTGCCAATTGGAGAGTAAGCCAAGGTAATCATTACTAATATTCTAACAATAATTCTGCTTCTTCCTTCCAGGTTCATGGTAAAATTTTACTTGCTCATTTGAAATTGAATGTGATATGTGACTTCTATTGACCAGTGCAATGTGAGTAGAAGTGACATGTGTCTCTTCAAGGTGGAAGACTTCCAAGTCAGTGAACAATTTCTCACATTTCATTTTCACTGTCTTGGCAGTCATGAAAGCACCAAAATAGCCATTCTGTCATCATGAATTTCCTGAGTGAGAATGTGGTACAATTGATTTTTTTCCCTATTAACCCATGTTGAATACATAGTACAAACAAAAATAAAGCTTTTGATTTTTTAGCCACTGAGGTTTGAACACTATAAATTATCCAATGTCCCTGCATAAAATAAACATGCTTTGGTGACTGTATTTAATTTGATCAGCATATGCTACAGAATAGGAAATAATTACTTACTTCAACTAGAAAATTCAAGAAGTTTTTTTCAAAATGTCATGTTATAGTGAAGGTAGCTATTACCAATATAACCATATATCTATATCTATTTCTACCTCTGTTTTATCTGTTCTATCTTTGTATCTAGCTCTCAGGCTCTCTTTAACCTACATCAATGGGTTTATATGTAATATTGCTTTGATTGACTTTGTTCTCTATGCATGTACATGAATTCTTTGTTGACTGTTCATATTGAAAATAATGAAACTCATAATGCTAAAACAATCAAAACATCTTCTGTATTTGAAAAGCCAAATTAGTATAGAGTGTAGTTATTTGATAATCCTGAAACTAAATTATGGCGGGAAATGCCTGTTAGCCCACAAGGACACACATCTAGAAATTGTTTTTTTAGTTTGCTCTATTAAAGAAAACCAAACCAAAACAAATGTACAATACAGTAGAATAAAGGTGTGCTCCTAAATATTCTTTAATTTGTTTATTTTATTTCTAAATAATAAGGGAGTACAGATGTTTTTAGTGACAAGGATCACTTTTGTAATGCTTCAGTCCTGGCTATAGGTGTACTCATCACCCAAAGAGTGTTTATTGTATTCATTAGGTACATTTTTGCCCCTCTGTCTCCCCTTTCTGCCCTGGTGGATTTATACTGAGTCTTACTTTCCTCTATGCACATGTTTATCAGTAAGTAACTAATTACCTGTGTCACTAAAAATGTGGGTTTTGTTTTTCCATCCTAAAATACTTCACTAGGGAGAATAGTTTTCACTTCCATCTAGATTGTTTCAAAAGGTATTAATTCATCATTTTTATGGCTGAGTAGTACACTATGGTATATATATATACCATATATATATATATATATACCATAATATATATATAGTGATATATATATATATATAGTGTAATATATATATATATATTACATTTTACTATTCCACTCACGTATTGATGGGCACTTGGGTTGATTCCACATCTTTGCAATTGGAAATTGTGCTGCAATAAAAATTCAAATGTAGGTGTCTTCTTAATGAAAATTCTTCTTTACATTTGGGAATATTCCTAATAGAAGTATTGGTGGGTCAAATTGTGGGTCTTAACTTTTAGTTATTTGAAGGATCTCTACACTTTTTCATAAAGGCTATAGTAACTTGCATTCCCAACAACAGTATGCAATTGTTCCTTTCTCTGTGTATTCATTCCAGCACCTATTACTTCAAGAATTTTTAATAAAAGCAATTATAACCTCTAGTTCTGTATAATGTGAACTATAAATAAAAATCTATTTTTAAATGCAAAAGACTCTATACTAAAGAGAAAATATTAGCCTCGTATCTCCCTATAGTTTCTCTGTTCAATACCCCATGGCAAATTTTGTTCTTGCAACAAAAAGAAAGATGGATTATTTTTCTCATTAACTTTTATTCATTTATTTTTTATTAAATCATAGCTGTGTACATTAATGCAATCATGGGGCACCATACACTGGTTTTATATACAATTTGACATATTTTCATCACACTGGCTAACACAGCCTTCCTGGCATTTTCTTAGTTATTGTGTTAAGACATCTATATTCTACATTTAGCAAGTTTCACATGTACCCTTGTAAGATGCACCATAAATGTAGTCCCACCAATTACCCTTCCTCCACCCATCCTCTCCCCTCCCCTCTCTTTCCCCATATTCTTAGGTTATAACTGGGTTATAGCATTCATATGAAAGGTATAAATTAGTTTCATAGTAGGGCTGAGTACATTGGATACTTTTTCTTCCATCCTTGAGATACTTTGCTAAGAAGAATAAATTCTAGCTCTATCCATGTAAACATAAAAGATCTTTCTTTAAGGCTGCATAATAGTCCATGGTGTACATATACCACAATTTATTGATCCATTCATGCGTCAATGGGCATTTGAACTTCTTCCATGATTTAGCAATTATGAATTGGGCTGCAATAAACATTCTGATACAAATATTTTTGTTATAATGTGATTTTTGGTCTTCTGGATATATACCTAGTAGAGGAATTGTATGATTGAATGGCAGGTCTTGTAAAATTATTCTTTGTTCTCTTTGCTGCTCCTTGTCTAAATCAAAAGTAAAAGAACTGAATATTTTTTATGAGTTTAATTGTGTAGATTAATACATGCACTTCTTGTGATTAAAAAGTGGATACTGTGGCTATCCATAAGAAATATTTGGAAAGTATCACTTTCTGTTTATTGTATTTATATTAAAGAAATGACAATTTCATTAAGAAACAAAGAAAAAGAAACAAAGAAAGGAAAATATGAAGGGTGGGGAGATTATTAATGTTCACCAAAGAGCCAACATTAATTTCTAGATGAAAATTTAAATAACAAACTTTCAATAACACAGTAAGTAAAGCAAGTAGGCAGACCTCAGAATGGGAGAGGATATTTGCAGGTTATGTTTCTGACAAAGATCTGATAACCAAAATCCATAGAGAAAAAGAAAAGAAGAAGTGATCCCATTTCATTGTAGGCAAGAGACTTGAACAGAAGTTTCTCTGAAGAAGACAGGTGCATGGTCTGTCTACAGACACATGAAAAAAATGCTCAACATCTTTAATCATCAGAGAAATGCAAATCAAAACCACTTTTTTTTTTATTTTGAAAACCACTTTGAGATACCATGTAACTCCAGAAGCATTACATCACAAAATCCCAAAACTACAGATGTTGGCGTGGATGTAGAGAAAAAGGAACACTTCTTCACTGCTGGTGGGAAGGCAAGCTAATACATTCGTTTTGGAAAGAAGTTTAGAGAACACTCAGGGATCTAAAAGTATACGTGGCATTTGATCCTGTAATTCCTTTACTAGGTGTGTATCCAAAAGACCAAAAATCCCTTTGCAACAAAAATATTTGCCCCCAGATTATTCATTACAGCTCAATTCATAATTATAAAGTCATGGAAGAAGCCCAAGTTCCCATCGACCCATGAATGGATTAATGAATTGTGGTATGTGTATGCCATGAAATACTATGCAGCCTTTAAAAAAGATGGATACTTTACCTCTTTTATGTTTACATGGATGAAGCTGGAACATATTCTCCTAAGTAAAGTGTCTCAAAAATGGAGAAAAAAAGTATCCAATGTACTCAGTACTTTTATGAAACCAATTGATAATTACTGACACTTTCTTATGAAAAAGTTATAGATCATAACTATAGCCCAGGATGAAGAAGAGAAATGAAGTGGGAAGTGAGAGGAGGGGGGAGGTTTGATAGCGGGAGGGTAAATGCTGGGAGCATAGCTATGGAGCTCCACACCTATGGAGCAAGGGTACAAGTCAAATGTATCAAGTATAGAACGTAAATGTCCTAACATAATAATCAAGTAAATGAGGCAAAAGCTATATTAATCAGTTTGATGTAAGCACTCCAAATTGTATTAAAAAACACATTGTAACCCACATATTTATAAATGTATTCATGATCCATGTGTATATGGCTTAATAAAAGGAAAAAAATAAAGAAAAAAATAAGCATAGACTTTTTTAAAAAAGTACAAGATTTTTCTATATTAACCAAATTCTCCTGAAACATCTATTCAAGGGTAGTTGGTGCTAAAACCAAGGTGAATTTTAGTTCACAATTTAAATATATTTTACACCTTACTATTTCTTTCAAGAGTAGAGCAGAACATTTTTTACACATCATAAAAGTTACTAATACCTAAAAAAAAAAAAAAAATACAATTTGGTAAAACTTAGGCAATTTTGTAAAAAGGTAAAAAATAATTATTATAGTATTATTGTATTAAACAGTTATTGGTATCTTAGTATCTCCCTGCCTTATTTATTTTCTGAACACTGTTCCTAATTTTATTATCTATAAAACAAGAAAAAAATTAATAACTTATGAAGTTGTTTTGAAACAATAATTAATAATCTAATAGAAGGAAGTTCTAGGTTATTTTCAGAAATATTATTTTATGATCATAAAAATTGAAAAAATTAGTAATAAAGCATAATACTATAAAATTTCTAAATATTTTATTAATTTCAACACATCAATTGTCCATAAGTTAAAACAAAACCAAAAAATAAAATAAAATAAAATAGAAATCACTGTAGCCCACATGAGGAAACTAGATTAAAAGGAAATTGAAGCAGATATTTATTTTTTTCTCTGACATTTTTAACTCCCAAAAATAGCCTTTAGTAAACATATAACAGATAAAATATATAAAACAATGACCTAACTCCATCTTTATAGTTGTTAAGAAAAGTTATCCTCCCCCAAAAAAATTATACACACACACACACAAAAAAAAAAAAAAAAAAAAAAAACCACTGAAACAATATATTACCTAAGCAACACACATTATGTTAGTTATCTTAAGTATCTAATTATATGGCAGGAATTTAAATTAATTTAGGATTTCAGTAAGAAATATACTTACTGAAATAAGTACATGTCCAAAAAATATGTACAAAAAAAAGAAGACAAAGGAATGTATTTGAATAAAGGTGAAAGTATAGTTATGGAAATCAGACAATTTAAGTCCAACTGAAATTATGAAAATTGAACAGTAAAAATATATAAGGAAAAAACTAACTTAAAAATTTAACAGAAGAAAAAACTTAAAGGTATATATAAATCTGTGAAACAAAAAAATCATGTTGGTAGGAACAAAAATCAGAAAAATCCTACCATATTTTGGACATATACTTTCTAAACTAGTAACATTTAAAAATAAAGACTTCATCACACAAATTTAAAGGTTGCACATCACAGTTAATGTGGAAAAATAAAAAAGCACTTTGATCTCAAGTTTCCCCTTAGCAACACCAAATTTCATGAAGTAGCACTGGTTTTTAACAGAGGTACACCCCCACCCCCAGCAACACTGGACAACATCCAAGGATATTTTTGTTTGTCGTACTGGGCTAAGTGCTATTGGCATCTAATGAGTAACATCCAGAGATGCTGCTAGAAATCTTCTAATTTATAGGATACAACCCCCATGAAAAAAATTATATAGAAGAAAATATCAATAGTGCTGACCCTGAGAAATCCTGCAATGGAGTAATGAAGGATGAAGTGGTGAAGAAAACACCCAAATATTTTTTGCCTAGTAGGTTAATATTTAAGAAAAAAGGCACCATAAAGATATTCTCCAATATTCCAAATTTAGAAAGTATGATGCTAGTGAAATCTTAAAAAATATCCTGAAAAATAAAACAGAAAAATAAAATATGAATCAAAATGAAAAACTTGTAATTAAAAATTTAACATATAAAAACACTGATGTTACCACAAATTCCAGCTAAGCATAGAGTTAATACAATATTTATGTGTGATATGCAGCTTTTTAAAAAGATAATTTTTAAAGAATTCTTAAAAAGAATCTACATATCATGTAAAAAGGTAAGTAACATGTTAATAAAAGATAACAAGGTATGAAGGTAAAAGGACAAATGTCAATAGATTATTTTATAAATAAACACAGATACAATAAACAAGGACAGTAATTATGTGAACAGGTACTAATATACTTGTAGTCAAATATAAAATAAACATTTAAAAGGATTTTTAAAATATAAATAAATCCACAAAAATAAATAGTATTTAGAGACTTTAACTTAGTATTCTCAATATGTGACACAGCACATTGGAGGAAAGAGGTAGGAATCAGATGACCTGAATAAGGACAGTGAGTCAGTCTGCTTTTAATTATAGTCAAATATAAAATGTAAGAAGTGATAATATCTGTTATTCAAGATGCTATGGAATATATATATTTTTAAATTGGCCATGCATTGTAGGCCATAAAATTAAATAAGTTCTATTAGTTTTATGTATATAGTTTATAACTCTATAATAAAACCAATTGTCTTCTTTCAATTTTCTTCTCATAAATTTGTACAGACCACAAA
Source organism: Loris lydekkerianus (assembly GCA_963574355.1). Taxonomy (NCBI): domain Eukaryota; kingdom Metazoa; phylum Chordata; class Mammalia; order Primates; family Lorisidae; genus Loris; species Loris lydekkerianus. The sequence continues at coordinate 13,354 of CAUYPK010147262.1, forward strand.
CTGATATGTATTGAGTTTTTATTACCATTTTTTTAATATTCTGCAATGTGTTTTTTATTTTCTCTTTGATTACAGAATTACTATTTTTTAAAGTAATCTTTGAATTTTATTTTATATTTATTTATTTATTTATTTATTTATTTTACTGTTAAATCATAGCTGTGTACATTTGTGCAAACAAAGGGTACAATGTGCTGGTTTCATATACAATCTGAAATATTCTCATCAAACAGTTCAAAGTAGCCTTCATGGCATTTTCTTAGTTATTGTATGTACACATTTGTACTCTGCATTTAGTAGGTTTCACCTGTACCCATTCTAAGATGCAATGTAAGTGTGGCCCCACCCATTATCCTCCCTCCACCCTGACTTTCATCCTCCCTTCCCCTCCCTTGGCCCTTTCCCCATATTCTTGTGCTATAGTTGGGTTATAGCCTTCATATGAAAGCTATAAATTAGCTTCATAGTAGGGCTGAGTACATTGGATACTTTTTCTTCCATTCCATTCCATACTTTGCTAAGAAG
>CAUYPK010147264.1:0-56311 GCA_963574355.1 Loris lydekkerianus
TGGGGCCAGGAAGGCTATGCTAACCAGTGTGATAAAAATGTGTCAAACTGTCTATGAAACTAGTGTATGGCCCCATGGCCTTTTAATTTTATAGATAACTTTTTTTGGAGAAAAATCATCTTTGAAAATACACTCAAAAAATGATTTATGCATATATATATTTTTTTTTTTAATTTATTTTTTTTTTTTGAGACAAGAGTCTCACTGTGTTGCCCTTGGTAGAGTGCTGTGACATCACAGCTCACAGCAACCTCAAACTCTTGGGCTTAAGTGATTCTCTTGCCTCAGCCTCCCAAGTAGCTGGGACTATAGACACCTGCCACAATGCCCAGCTATTTTTTGGTGGCAGTTGTCATTAATGTTTAGCAGGCTCTGGCCAGGCTCGAATCCACCAGCCTCGGTGCATGTGGCTGGAGCCCTACTCACTGAGCTATGGGCACCAAGCCATATTTTTCATTTTCGTAACTTGCCTTAACATACACCTTTAATGAAAATATATCCAAAATTAATTTTGTACAATTTTAACATTTTTAATTTAGACCATTACTGTCACTTGAACAAATTATATAAAATGTTTGATTAGAATATCATAATTAGTGATTTTGTTAAGATAAATATAATAGAATAAATTTCTAATGGGCTATAATTTTGTGTGTTTTCATTTTTTTAGTCATCCTAAATTTATCAGACTGTGTCAGATGAGAATATTCAAACATGCACAATACAAATACAATTTAGTTGTTTTTACTCTTCCCTGACTTCATATAAAAATCTTAGTTTTGCATGTATGTTTATATTTGTGAACACGAAGACATGTCTCAAAGACATATTCTATTCATCAGTTTGATAATTTATACTTTTCTTTTTTTTTCTTTTCTTTTTCTTTTTTTTTTGAGACAGTCTCACTTTGTCGCCCTTTGTAGATTGCTGTAGCATCACAGCTCACAGCAACCTCAAACTCTTGGGCTCAAGAGATCCTCTTTTCTCAGCCTCCTAGGTAGCTGAGATTCCAGGCACCCTCCACAATGCCTGGCTAGTTTTTCTATTTTTAGTAGAGAGGGGATCTCACTTTTGCTCAAGATTTTATACTTTGTATAATTTTCTCACTTGTATGTGGATTTCTATTTGTACTCTTGCCCCACGCCCTGCAAATATTAAGGGTGGGTCTGGTTACTGAATCATCTTTAAGCAAACGAGTGGCATGATGTATACTACATTTGTTATAAAGGTTATTTCAGTGGATTCAACAAGACCATTTAGGAAGCTGGTCTCTTCTGCATAGGCAGTGATTCAACCTGTAGGCTGAACTTCTGAATTAACACCTCTCCCATCTTCCAGGATCATATTTTTGTGAGAAGTTTTAAGCTTTCCAACTACAGATTTCCTAGCCAGAAAATTCGCAGCTATCAGCTCATCCATTTTCAGACTAGGAATTTCTGACAGCTCAACCACAGGTCTGGATGGATGTGGGCAGAAAAGGTGTCTTCAGGTCTAAGCATGGGAGTTCACACAACTCAATGTCACTTTTCGTACATTCCATTGGGGAAAACAAGTCACAGGGCTGGCCCACAGTCACAGGGCAGGTCAAGAGGCTGACTTTTGGACAGGTGAAGAAAAAGGTCAGACATGTAGGATCACAAGAAGAATGGAATGCTAGTGAACTTTCATAAAGACCTCGGCCATAATATCACATGAATTTCACAGACTTGCCATGAGCGTGCTGAGGCACTAGCCTCCCCTAACTGCAACTGCGTGCCCCAGCACATGTGCCCTGAGAGGAACCATCAATTGAATTGAAAAGAGACATGCTAGATGCAGGCTCCAACTCTAAAATAATCACCAAGAACCCATGCATTCCTTGGCCAAAGTTTCAATTTAAAGTAGCTCAGATTACAAATAGCCGGTACTTGACAATGAGCCAAAAATAATGTTTTCTGAAATTTCTCCCAAGATTTTACTGAACATACATGCAATTACCAGTTCTCATGTTAGTACACCATTCCGAGCTCACCTCTATCAGAATAATATGCTTGGGGGTAAGGTGATTCTCCTAGGTGGTGCAAGCACCAAAGTTTGGCTCTATAGGACTGTTCATAGCAAAAACCTCATAAATTCTCACAGCAGCTATTTAGCTCAATTTACATCTCTAGACAACAGTGGCAAGCATAGCTCATTTGATGTGCCTATTACGTGGATACTGACCCCCCTTAGATCTCATCTAGACACAGCCCTTTGGAAGGGCATAGCATATTTTTCTGTAGAGTCGTTACCTCTAAATTGGATGAGTTGAAAACTTAAAATGAGAATTCAACTTTTTTTAGGGTTACAAGATTTAGGAAAAAAATATTGCATAAGACATACTTAACCAGTTTTGTTTTCATAATAAATCCAAATTTACCCAGTTATTGTGTGCCTATTTGTAATCCTACCCTCTATAAATTTGATGACAGGATTTATTTACTTTTATTTTTTGAATAGGTAAATAGCTTTATGCATAACTGCTCCAAACTGTAAATATCCAAATATCTATCAGCTGGTGAATGGATGAAATACTACTCAGGAATAAAAAGGAATTAACTAGTGATATACAGTACACTGAGATAGCTTTTTCCTTTTTCTTTTTAATTATTTTTAATTAACCATAATAATTGGACATATATACGAGATCCATGTAATATTTTGATACATGCAATGATCAGATTGGGTCAGCTAGGCTATTCATCACCTCAAACATTTATTATGCCATCATTTATTGGCATTGGGAACATCTCAAACCTTCTCTTCTAGCTATTTTGAAATTGAAGCTAAAGGATTTAAAAATAAACCCCATTGCTTTATTTGTATCATTGCTAGAATCCTAAAAACAAATCTCTAAAACAAACTTCATATCTCTCCATTGATAATCAATACCTCAGTTCAGTAGAAAAGAACTTTGATGAAAGAATTTCATCAAAAAAATTTTGAGCCCATTTTATTAAAAATTTTCAAACATGTTCTTGCCACACATAAGAATAATTTTAAACTTTTTAGTAGGCCCTTGCAAACCCAATTCTATCTTCTAGCTATTTTCCATTCTCATCTCCATGAACTACCCTTCCCCATGTCTGTGACTGAGCCCAGCATTTCCCAAAATGGTTGATCTATGAAAGTCTTGGGCAAAACAAGAATTCTATGATAAAGTAGAGGTTTGGGAAAAAATAGGTTAAAAAAGTGAGACTTCTTAACTGGGAAAAGTCAAAATAATTCTACAAAAACATGAACACCCTCAGTGCTTCCGTTCCCTCTATGGATATTTTTAATGCCTTTCATTCTTCCCCTCTGCTGTACAAAGCAAATACTGTACCTATTTACGTCTCAAGACCGAGCTCAATTGTGTGTGTGCAGCCACTTTCATAACCTTTCCTCAGCTCCCAGACAGTTCGTCCATTCCTCACTGTTTCCAAATAAGGGTAAATAACTTGTCCCAGTTTGCCCAGGACTTTCCTGATTTTAGCGCTGAAAGTTTCACATCCTGAAAACCCCCCACTCACATCCCAGCCCCAAACAAATCAGGATGGCTAGCTGCCTATCACTTATCTAATAGATTTTGACTCTTCAAAGAGTCCATCATTCTGTGTCCATAAATTATTATTATTTATTTGTATCCCTTATGTTACTCCAGTGTCAGATATTTTTTAAATACATAATAAACATTTCTTGAATGAATAAACTAGAGTTTAGGAGAGGGTTACTGGAGGGAAGAGTGAAATGAGAGAAAGGCAACTCAAGAACAGAAGCTTGGTGAGGAACATTGGAAGAACAGCAGAAGGTTAGTCATGGCCTAGAGGAGCAACCTCAACCCTGCTGTACATCACAGTCCTCAGGAAAGCTTGTTAAAAACACAAATGCCTGGACGCTACCAGTTGAACAAACTCTAAAGCTGCAATCCCCAAGACGCAGACTAGTACTGACCGGCCCATGGCCTCTTGGGAACTGGGCTACACAGCTGAAGGTGAGCAGTGGGCCAGGGAGTGAAGCTTCGTCTCTGTTTATAACCGCTCCCATCACTAGTGTCACCACCTCAGCTCCACCACCTGTCAGATTAGCTGCAGCATCAGATTTTCACGGGAGTGCCAACCCTACTGTGCGTGCGAGGGATCTAGGTTGAGTGCTCCTTATGAAACTCTAATGCCCATTGATCTGAGGTGGAGATGTAAGGTGCTTGAATTAACCTGAAAATATCTCTGGCCCCCAATTAGTCCATGGAAAAAATTGTCTTGCGTGAAACCAGTAGCTAGAGCCAAAAAGATTGAGGACCAATGCTCTAGAGAAATCATTCTGGCATAGAATTTTTAAAAAATTTCAATAGACTTAGGAAGTGCAAGTGTTTATTGTTACATGGTGGAGTTGTATACTGTTCTGGTGACAGGTACACAGGCATAGTATTTATAAAAGCTTTCCTGGATATTTCTAAAGTGCAGCCACGGCATACAACCACTGGCGTGGAGCCTCCAAAAGACAGGCAAAAAGCCTGCAGTGGAAGGAATGTGGAAACAAACTACAAAATTAAAAGGTGTCTGGAGGAGGTATGCGTCTCACACTTCTCTGATAACCTCACCTTGGAGGATCTCTTACACTTTTGTATGTTATTACTGCTTCTGGTGCATAATTATCTTCTCAATTATGAGGGTTCCCAGCTAATTTCTAGAGGGAAGAAGCTGAAAATCAGAGGGATAGCGTGGTCGAACACACATAGATGTCCCAACAATCTAATGGGTATGGTGAATCTGTCTTAAAATTGTTGTTAGGAAAAATAAATGGTATCTAAGGCCAGGTAAAGAAAATAGTTAACGTTAGCAATTTTGTTAATATATCCAGGAAATAGACTTGCTCCTTGCAGGCTAAATAAATGTGTACCACACATGACCTTCAAAACCATTGATCTTAAAGGTTATAAACAATACCCAACTGACCCATCGGTCTGTGTCCTTGGATTAAGAGATCTTTCGAAGTATATTCCCCTTTGTAGTGTATTGCTGCCAATAAGGAGGCCTGCTTTTAAAAAATATATATTGAACCAGGTTATATGGGATCATTAATCACAGACTCTCTCCAGGACAACCATCATAAATACTGCATCTGCATAAAATCCCCTGCTGAAATTGCCTTGCCATCTTTACAGCCTTCCTTGAAAAAGCAGGCACCTTTGGGGGAAAAAGGATTCAAAAGGCACAGAGAAAGGAAACAAAGGACAGAAAATGTGTTGTCTTTTAAATTTTATCATAGATTATTTACAAATTCTAAATGTTTATAAAACATTTTAAAGATATTTTATATCATATTTAAAATTATGATATAATTTGGTATAACTGGTATAATAATATGGTATAATAATTATGGTATAATAATTCTAAATATATCTTAAAATGATTCTAAATACATTGGCACTGTGTCTCATATTACTATGGGATGGTGGTGCTTTAACTTATCTTTTGTATTTTGGTATTTTTCTGCTACAAAGTATAGGGAAATTCCATATTTTGTGGGACCACAAGCTTATACAAAATAACAAATAGAAAATTATGCACAGGTTGTGGAAAGGGTCTCTGAAGATGAAGCTTCATTAGTGTCACAGTAAATCTGCTCTGGTCCACCAGCATTGTACGGGAGACCTAAATGGTATTTCTCCCCCCCCCCCCCATTTATTGTTTTTAAAATGACATCAAGTTATATAGCCTTGTATAAAATTCCAATAATACACAATTGCAAAAATAAAAATTGAAAGATCTTTTTCATTGCTCCTCGTGTTCCTTTCTAGAGGTTATTGCTTTCAGCATTCAGTATGTGGAATGGACCCATTTTTAAGTAGTGCTTTCAAGGAGTTATTTAAAATTCATTTTCTTCTTTGGCTGTCAGATATGTACATACGTACTGCCAACTTTTGATTATCAAAGGCCGAAGTTCCAATTTGTATATTCCTCTAGGCCTTTTCATATTTATCTTTTTCTTTAAGTGTGTACTTGATTTAGAGGACTTAGATCTATTAATACCACTAAAAGATGGCCAAATGGGCAACTCTAAAGTCAGACCTGGGTTTGTACACCTGCTTAACTGTTTAGTATCTATGTGACCTTGGACCAGTTAAACTGTCATGATATTCTCCATCTTCAAAATCAGGATAATAAAGATAACCAGGTAAGAGTATCATGGCAAGGATAAAATGAGATGAGGCATGGAAACAACTCAGTACCATCCTGAGATATGATACGTTTGATAAATAGAAAAAGCCATTGTACCAACTTCATTGTCATCATTACCATTTTTGGCTTCACTTTCATTTTCAGCAAGGGGCTCAATAAAGGGAAGCTACAAAAATTAAATACAGTTTTCATTGCTTATTAGTAACTTGGTAGCGCTTTTTGGCAGAAGAATTAGAAATTATTAACTACAATTAAATTAAATTAAATAAACTACAATTAATTTTTCCTGTGGGAAAATTACTTCCAGGTAGCCTCCAAATATACCAACATGCATGTGATCCCAGAGGTCACAGAACAGAAAGGCTCACAGAGAAAATTTATAACACTGTTTGTTAAATTAATTTAAAATATACTGTCAGAGCAAGGAGAAGGAATAGGGAGTTAACAATTTTGGAGTAATAAGCAAGTGGGAAAGACCACATCTCCTGAGTCCTGGGTACACTGTGTTCATGTGTCCTGTCTCACCACCATACTGTGAATGTGTAGTTGTAAGATTCATGTGTCCTGTCTCACCACCATACTGTGAATGTGTAGTTGTAAGGTTCATGTGTCCTGTCTCACCACCATACTGTGAATGTGTAGTTGTAAGGTTCAGAGCAGAGACTAGAATAAGGGAGCTCAATGAATGAAACCACCTGGAGTCAACACTCCCTTCCTGAAAGACACAGGATGAGTCCATCTGGCCAAGAGCTGTGGATTGCCAGTTTGCCCAGTGAGCAGCTGCTGGCAGAGGACACATGGGTCAGAATAATTGTCACCTATGAGGGGCTGATATAAGGCCTCAGGAATATTTATTGCCCTCTAGGCATTTCCATCCATTATATTCATTTTCAACACATCTAGGTTCAACTTTACATCCAAAAGATTTCTTAAGTTACTCTCAACTTTATTTAGTTTTGCCTTTTTATTTGTTGTTTCTACAGCAGAAATAAATATTCTTAAATCAGAATTGCAGGGAGGGCTTCATTCATTTTTGAACACATGGATTTTACATTTCTTGATTTTTGTTTATCTCAAAACTTTCTTAATGACCCATGTGCATTAAGGTAAAGAAGTGATTGCTTATGTAGGTCAAAGAAAACCAAGTGGGGGAAGGGACCAGGTACAGTGGCTCACACCTGTAATCCCAGCACTCTGAGAGGCCAAGGTGGGTAGATTGCTTGAGCTCATGAGTTTGAGACCAGCCTGAGAAAAAGCCAGACTCTGTCTCTACTAAACTAGAAAAGCTGAGGCAAGAGGATCACTTGAGCCCAAGAGTTGGAGGTTGCTGTGAGCTATGATGCCATGGCACTCTACCCAGGGCAACAAAGAGAGACTCTGTCTCAAAAACAAAAATCAACAACAAAAAAAACCTAGTGGAAGGAAATGAGGTGACTGTTAACAGAGAGAAGAATGCTATTGCCACACACACACGCAGTTGCCAAACCATAGCTTCATGCTGTTGTATTTGTGACCAACTTGAAAAGTGACCCTATTTCAGAAGAATCTTCTTTTCTCCAATTACAGAGTTCCTTCTTTCAACTGTCACAGTGCATTAAAGGAGTGTTTCTTTACAAATTATAGCCAAATGTACCCTAAGACATTGTGTCCCACATCAATTGAGCTTCTGTGTAAACCAGTTTCAGTCATATATTTGTCTGTATGCGGAGGTAAAATGGGATTTTTTTCCTCAGGAATTGTGAGGTCCTTGCAATTAAATTAGTCATGCTAAATAAAAAAAAAGGTGTTTCATGATCTGTTGAAAATTATGCTGCTATTTTTGAAGTCATAGAAATACTCCTGAGGTACCATGAAGGAACAATTCATCATCCCCAGAGACTTTTTTCTCTTGTGGGAAAGATGGGTCCAGGTGAGGCCAGGACTGACTGAACATGGCAGATGCATATTCCTTGGTCGTGTGGTGGGATAAGAACTTAGAAACCTGATCATTGGCTTTTCTCAGTACTTAGGAACTAGCTAAATTGACACACCCAAAAGCCCATCACATTGTGTCTGCTAGGTCCTATTCTAAGGATTTGTGTGTCTACATATATAAACCTCACAATAATTCTTTGCCTCTACTGAGACACAGAAAAGTGGAGTATTGTACATGACTGTGTAAAAAATAAATATTAAACTAGAATTTCAGCTCAGTTGTTCTGGTTCCCGAGATTATGTTTCTACTACAACTTTTCTGATGTTCTTTTGATTCTAGATTCTCAGGAACTTTTAAAAAAAATTTTCTAGGGGGACAGGGCCAAGATGGAGGGCTGAATGGAAGGAAAAACACAACTCAAGTGCCTGCTGTGTTCAGGAAATATAGAAATACATTTAATTCATAAGGACACACATAAGCTCAAGGTTGAAGGAAGGAAAAAACCTTCTATGCAAATAGAAACCAAAAGCAAGCGAGTGCAGCCATTCTCATATCAGATAAATTAGACCTTAAATCAAAAATAATTTAAAAACACAAAGATAGTCATTATATAATGGTAAAGAGAGGAATTCCACAAGAAGGTATAATCCTAAATTTATATGCAGCTAACAAAGGAGCTCCCAGATTCATAAAACAAATTCTGAAAGATTTAAGCAAAGAAATATACAATAGCATCTTAATTGTTAGGGACTTCAACAACTCATTGACATGTCATGAAAGCAGAAAATAAATACAGAAATGATGGAAGTAAATGAGACTCTGGAACAAATAGATGTAACAGACATTTCTAGAACATTATACCCCAAACTAGTGAATATATAACATTATACCCCAAACTAGTGAATATATATTCTTCTTATCAGCACATGAGGCATTCTCCAAGACTGATCATATCTTAAGCCACAAAATGAATCTCAGAAAATTCAAACAAATCAAATCATCCCATGTATCTTCACATACCATAGTGGAATAAAGCTAGAAGTCAATTCTAAGAGAAATCCTCAAATATACCCAAAGTCATATAAATTCAACTATCTGATACCGAAAGATCCTTGGGTCAATGATTAAATTATAATGAAAATCACAAGATTGCTTGTACTAAATGGAGAATGGGCTCAAGTTATTAAAATATATAAGATACAGAAAAAGCGAGCCTAAGGGGAAAAGTTCATAGCCTTACATGCCTATATAAAAAAAAAAAAAAAAAATTAAGAAGATCACAAATTAGCAACCTACTGTCATATCTCAAGGAACTAGAAAAAAAAAAAAGAGCAAGAAAAACACAAAGGCACCACAAGAAAAGAAATAACAAAAATCAGAGCAGAACTAAATGAAATGGAAACCAAAAAACAATACAAAGGATCAATGAGACAAAACTTTTTTTTTTTTTATATGATGAACAAAATTAAGAAATCACTAGCCAGATTAACCATAAATAAAAGAGAAAGGACTCAAATAAGCTCAGGGAGAAATGAAAAAGGAAACATTACAACTGATACCACAGAAATACAAAATATCTTTGAGTGTTACTAAAACCTCTAGGAATACAAACTAGAAAACAAAGAGGAAATAGATCAATTCTTGGAAACATACAACCTCCAAAGCTTGAATCAGGAAGAAATAAAATCTAGAATAGAATAATAATGAGCAATGAGACTGAAGCAATAATAAAAAATCTTCCAAAAAAATAAAAAGCCATGGACCAGACAGATTCACTGCTGAATTTTAGAAGACTTACAAAGAATACCTGGAAACTGTTATACAGAAATTACTCCATAACATTGAAAAGTGGGGAATCAACCCTAACTCATTCTATGAAGCCAGTTTAAACTTGATACCAAAGCTAGGAAAGGACATAACAACAATAAGCTACAATGAACGTCCCTTATGAACACAGATGTAAAAATCCTCAAGAAAATAGTAGCAAGCTGAATCCAACAGCACTTCAAAACCATAATTCACCATGTCCAAGTGAGTTTCATCCAGGATTTAAAGATAATTCAAAATACATCAATCATTAAATGTGATTCACCAGATGAACAGAAGCAAAGAGACTACATGATCTTCTTAATAGATAGAGAAAACACATTTAAAAAATCCGGCACTGTTTCAGTATTAAAAACCCTCAACAAACTAGGCATAGAAGGAACATGCCTCAAAATTATAAAATCCATATATGACGATCCTTGGCCAACATCATGCTAAATAGGGAAAAGTTGAAAGCATTCCCCTTAAGAAATGGAAGAAGACAAGAGTGCCCATTTTCACCACTTCTACTCAACATAGTATTGGAAATCCTAGACAACATAATCAGACAAGAGAAAGAAATAAAGGGCATCCAAATTGAGAAAAAGAAACTATCCCTGTTTACTGATGGCATGATTATGTATCTAGAAAATTCTAAGGACTCTACCAAAAAAATTCTGAAATTAATAAATAAACTCAGCAACATCTCAGATTACAAATCAATGTATACAAATCAGTAGCATCTCTTTATAACAACAGTCAAGGTGACAGTCAAATCAAAGACAATACCACAAAGAAATACTATATAATACTACAAACAAAATAAAATATCTAGGGGAATATAGTAGAACTTTCACAGTTGATCACCTCTCTACATTAACCAACTCCTTAGATTGACCTAAGTTTCATAGAATGGGCATGCACCACATGTATTCAGTGGAAGAACTTTCACAGTTGATCACCTCTCTACATTAACCACCTCCTTAGGTTGACCTAAGTTTCATAGAATGGGCATGCACCACATGTATTCAGTGGAAGACTGACACCTATCTAGTGACCATTTGGAGTGTGACACATAATATTAATTTGTCCTCTATTACTTGACCAGTTGAGTCCACTCTATACCAATGGATAGAGGTGTGAGCTTTGCCCCTTAATTGTATTATTTTCCTTTAGTATAAGGTTTTTCCTCATGTTTTATTATTACCACATGTTGGATTAGGCCTAACATCCTATTGTATATCATGTGTTACAGAAGATTTTTTTCAAAATGAAAGAACTGATCTGAATTATAGATATATTCTAAAATTACTGAAAAACTTTATAGTTAATTGAGATATGATGGCTCAAAGGAAAGAACTCAAAGAACTGACATTGAAGGAAAGGTTGACCTTTTACATTTTCTGGAAAATAGCAGCCAAAGAAAGGCAGTAGAATAGTTCAGTGTTAGCAAGACCACAGTTATCAACATCCAAAAATGTAAACATAAGTACTTACAGAGATATGGTAAGGAAAGCAGAGACTTACGGCAGAAAAGAGAAAAACTTCCCTCTGTGAAGTCAATGAAACCCAATTAAGCTGGTTCAAACAAATGAAGGGCAGTTAACACCTGAATCTCTGGACCTATGACCCAAGAAGTTACTGAAAAATTCACCCAGGAATTTGAGTAGCAGATTTCCAAGCATCAAGTAGTTTGGGTAGGAAATTTAAACTGTGACACAAGATCTCCCAGAAAGTCTTATAGAATGAATCCAATAAATTTCCAGTAGAAGTTGTAAAAGAGTTTATCAAAAAGTTCTTGTTCTTTGCCAATGGCTTCAAAGATGATGACATCCTTAATGCTGACACGTGCAGACTCTTTTTCATGCCTGACAGGAGCTTCATCATGAACAGTGAAAAATGTAAGAGTGGAATAGTTTCCAGAAACATTTCATAGTTATTCTTTGTACTAGCTCTAGCAGAGATAAACTAAAGCTTTTAGCGATTGGTAAATCATCAAAGCCACATACATTCAAGAACCTGAAGCCTGGAGTCCTACCTAGCTCTTGGAAATTAAACAAATACACATGGATAACTGGTGACCTACTTGAGGAGGGGGTAAAGGTTATTGACCAAGAAATGAAGAAAAAATGGTCTTATTCTTCTGAAGTAGACAACTGTCCTGGCCACATGCAAGTGAATCCCATTTCACAAACGTGGCATTGAAATTCTTGCCTCCAAACATAACCTCAAAAGCCCAACATTTTGACTAAGGCATCATCAAAATACTTAAAATGCACTACCAAGCTCAGCTCCTATAATGAATCATTATTGAAACATAAACCTGTGAGCTGCCTGTGGAAGCAACTTAGTCCACTGCATCAGTTAACACTCTGGATGCTGTCCTCTGGATCAGTTCTGCTTAAAATAAAGTTAAGCCAGAAGCAATACAGAAGTGTTATGAGAAAATTAAATTTTTCATAACCCAAGAACATTGTTTTGGCCCCATCAGACTATCCATCCTCCATGGCAGAATTCCAAGGACTAGATTTTTAAGATTTTGTTGCAATGGATGATGAAGTGTCAACTCGTAAGAAATCTGACCCAGAAGCAATTTTCCAAGTAATATTGACCCAAATACAGACCAATGTAAAAGTGCATGAAGCAGCTGATAAAGTAGAAGAAGCAAGTGAAGATGACACAGAAATTGCGGAGACTCCAAAGGACAAGGATGTCAGGCATCTGATAATGCACTTGAAGTAATTTGCTGTGGGAAAAATATTCAGGTAAATTGAGTAGTATAGCCAGCGTTATGAGTAATTTCTCCACTTATGTTTTTACTAAAAATAAGAAATAGATGAAGAATGACTACTTTTTCAGAAATAATGATTCAACCATGAGAAAATAGTTAAATATTGATTTTGTATGATAATGTATTATTTTTCTATATTTTGCTTATGTATGATTTTATATGATATTTTGTAATAAATGCTGTATAGGAAAGTAAAGTACATGTATGTATCAGTACAGTATGCCTAGTTCCTTGTGTTGACCACCTTCATATGTTGACCAGGTTTTTTTTGAGACAGAGTCTCACTTTGTCACACTCAATAGAATACGGTGGTGTCATAGCTTACAATAACCTCAAACTCTTGGGCTCAAGCAATCCTCTTGCCTTAGCCTCCCAAGTAGCTGGGACTACAGTCGCCCATTACAATGCCTGGCTACTTTTTTAGAGATGAGGGTCTTGCTCTTGCTTAGGTTGGTTTCTAACTCTTGAGCTCAGGCAATCCACCTGCTCCACCACCAGAGTGCAAGATTATAGTCATGAGCCACTGCACTTGGCCTGTTGACCAGTTTGTTACAGTCAACTGAGTGGTCAACTTACAGAGGTTCTACTGTATATTTAAACAAGGAAGTAAAAGATCTCTAGAAGAAGAACTATAAAACACTCATTAAAGAAATTTCATATGACACAAACAAATGGAAAACATCCTTTGTTCATGAATTGGCAGAATCAACTTTATTAAAATGTTCATACTTCCCAAAGTGTATCAGAGATTCCAAGTAATTCCCATCAAAATAAAAACATTATTTCACAGACCTATAAAAAGTATCTAAACTTCATTTCAACCCAGAAAAGCTCCAAGTAGCCAAAACAAAAAGAATAAATCTGTAGGCATCACATTACCTGATTTCAAATTATACTACAAGGTTACAATATTCAAAACAGCATGTTACTGTTGTGAATGTAGAGACATAGACTGTTAGAACAGAATAGAGAATGCAGACATAAAACCAGTCTGCTACAACCAACTAATCTTTGACCATTTTGACAACAACATACACTTGGAAAAGAAGGCCGTATTCAATAAATGGTGCTGGGAAAATTGAATAGCCAAATGCAGAAGAATTAAACAGGACCCCTATCTCTCACCATGTACAAAAATTACTTCAAGATGGATTAAAGTCTGAAATATAAAACATTAAACTATAAATATTCTAGAGGAAAGTGCAGTAAAAACTCTTCTAGTTATTATTATAGGCAAAAATCTTATTAGTAAGACCCCAGAGGTAAATATAACAACACAAATATGTAAGTAGAACCTAATTAAATTAAAAAGCTTCTGCACAGCAAAGAAAATAGTCAACAAGGTGAAAAACAGCCTACAAAATGAAAGAAAATATTTGTAAACTACACAGCTGATAAAGGACTAATATTTAGAATCTACAACAAATTAACAAATCAGCAAGACAAAAAAAAAATCAAAAAGTGTGCAACAGATAAGAACAGAAGTTTTTCGAAAGAAGATAGAGAAATAGCTCAAAACGTGAAAATGTGCTCAATATCACTAATTATAAGGGAAATGCCGATTAAAAGTGAAATGGGATACCACCTTACCCCTATCAAAATGACCATTACGAAAATGAAAAAAAAAAAAAAATAGATGCTGACATGGATGCAGAGAGATATGCTTTTGGTGAGATTGCAAGTGAGTGCTCCCTCTCTGGAAACAGCATAAAGATTCTTCAAAGAAATAAATGTAGACCTACCATTTGTTCCAGCAATCGCACTGCTGGGTGTCTACTCAAAGGAAAATATCATTTTATTAAAAAGACATCTGCACCCAAATGTTTATTGCAGTATAAATCACAATTACAAAGATGTGAACCAACCTAAGTACCATCCATTCACAAATGGATAAGGAAAGTGTAATGTCTACGTGCACACACACACGTACACACTCAGTCTGATGTTCACAAACTCACCACCATGTGCTTATGTGGCAGCCACTGTACAAATTTGGCAAGGTTTCATAACTTTAGCAGATTAGTGTCTCAGAGCTTTGTTCATATCAATGTGTGTCAGTGGCCAGCTGTTGTGTGTTTTTAAGTATAGTCATAAAAATGTCAGATCTTGAATTATAGCAATGAACAAACGTTAAATTTCTTGTTAAATGTGGCAAGAGTGGAAGTGAAATCAGGATATGTTAGTTCAAGTTTATGGTGATAATGCCATGAAGAAAATAGCAGTGTACAAATGGATTAAACATTTCTCAGAAGGGAGAGAAAGTGTCACTTAAAGTGAGGTCAGGGCAGCCAATAATGAGCAGAACTGATGAAAGTATTGCAAGCATTAATTCAATTGTGCATCACAATTATCAGCTGACTGTGAAAAGAATAGCAGACCAAGTAAACTTCAATAGAGAAATAGGAAAATCTTAACTGAAAACCTTGGCATGAAAAAAGTGTGTGCAAAAATGGTCTCAAGGGAGCTCATGGATGAAGAAAAGCAACAGAAAGTCAAAGTTTTTCAAGACCTTTTGGAGAAGCAAGATGATGTTTTGGGCTGTGTTATCGCTGGTGATGAAACATGAGTGTATCGATATGACCCTGAAACAAAGCATCATAGTGCACAATGGAAGACAGTCAATTCTCCAGGGCCAAAACACTTCCATCAGTCCAAATCAAGAGTCAAAATGATGTTGCTAAACTTTTTGATATCAGAGGGATTATTCTTTATGATTTCTACCAACTGGACAGTTAACCAAGTTTACTATTTGGAAGTACTGAAAAAGCTGCATGAAAAAGTTAGATGAAAATGGTCTGAACTTTTCACTAACGACTCAATCATGGCTCTTGCATCACAACAATGCACCAGTTCACACAGCACTGTCTGTGAGGGGGTTTTTAGCCAGTAAACAAATAACTGTATTGGAATACCCCCACCTCTACGCACCTGATTTGGCCCCCAATGACTTTTTTATTTACATAAAGGAAAGGAGATATTGAAAGGAAAACATTTTAATAACATTCAGGACATAAAGGGTAATATAATGACAACTTTAATGGTCCATAAAAAGAGTCCCAAATTGCTTTGTAATACTCAAGTGACATTTGACTTCTGCACTTACAAGAGGTACAAGATACAATATACGATATAACAAATGTTATTGGTATATGTTGAATATTACAATTTTAAGGCAGATTTTTCCTTTCTTAAAAAAGTGTATACTTCTTTTTGGCACCCTCTATGTATAATATCTGTATCAAACTAAATTATTCTGTTTAAACTTCAACAACTTTGTTTATAATTTATTCTACAGGTGGGACAACTGAGGCTTGGTTAATAAAAGGTTCGTCCTAAACTGACAGCCCTAGTGGCAAAATTAGTAATATTGCTTCATGTATCAGATAAAATCTCTTCTGCTTGGAAATGGAAGTGGGTAATGGAAACAAGAAAAATTTGGAAAGAGAAAATGGTAACTAGGACCCAAGTTTATTAATAGTATGGAAATTATTTGCAGAATTAATCATTTTATATAGAATTTTTTAATGAATTATTCCCAAGGAGAAGAATAACTTTGATTTGTGTAAGAATTTTGTTATGATTTAAAGAAAATGATGAAGGCTGCACCTGGCATTCTTTTCTAAGCTGTCAAGCATGTGAGGAGATAGGCTATGGTCACCCATCCTGCCCAGGAGGAGTACACCTGAGCAGGCAGATGTGAATGCTCCTGAAACTGTTTACTAACTAGAGGGAGGTGCTCTTACAATCCTGCCAAGATGACTTCTGCTAAAAATCCTAGCAATATCCTAGCTGTCCTGACCTTGGGGTGCACCCACAACTAAGCAGGCTTGTTTGAGATATGTCACCCCTCAACCCAACCTGTCATTTAGAAGATCTGTCACTTCCTCCCTTCCCCATTGAAACTTCACAGAGAAACATTTCGTTCTCCAGATTACTAATCTAGGAGAATGAAGGATAAAATAAAACTGCCATAGGAAACATACAGGTTTATTACTTATAAAATTTCTA
Source organism: Loris lydekkerianus (assembly GCA_963574355.1). Classification (NCBI taxonomy): domain Eukaryota; kingdom Metazoa; phylum Chordata; class Mammalia; order Primates; family Lorisidae; genus Loris; species Loris lydekkerianus. The sequence goes on from CAUYPK010147264.1 coordinate 16,700, forward strand.
CCAGTAAATTGCCTCTTTCTTTCCTGCTTGCTTAATTCTTATTTCTGTCTTTCAAAATTATTATTTTTAAATATATAAAAACAAAGTAACATGTCAACATAGAATAAGCAAATGGCATGGTTTTCTTTATTTGATTGAGATATTTTAAAAGATATAAAACTTTACAGAATGAGAGAAAGCATTACGCCCTGCTTTTTCCACCTTTTATTCCCAAGACGAACTACTATTTTCAATTTGCTGTGTACCATTCCCATCCATTGCTCTGTGCTCATGCTGTCTAACTCCCCATCAGTCTTTTAATCTGTCAATCTATAGACCCATCCAGCGTCTGTCTATACACATGATTCTGAGTGTTGACACAATGCACATTTGGAATCTTATTATATTCATCCTTTTGCAATTACAACTTATTCAATTTTGCATTTTTGAAATTTATGCATGATGATACTTATAGATCTAGTTCAATCATTTTCTTTTAATATGTGTTTTGTTTGCGATTATAACTAACAATGCAATAATCATTATATGACCTCCCATGAACATTAGTTTCAAGAGGGAAAATGCCTAATAGTAGGATGGTTGAGTTATTTGGCAAATGTATTTTGAACTTTTTTGGAATACACAAATTGCTTTCCAAAATGGTAGTACTGATTTCATCTGTAGCAGGCAACGCGTAAACGGGGCTGCCATACACTGCAAGATGCAGGCAGCACCATTCCTGTCTGCAATTAGGTGATTAGCACCTAGAGAAGTGGTGCAAATCTGCACCCTTTGTGTAAGAATTCTTTGCACCCACCAACCTCATCAAAACTTCTGGTTACCACATTTAAAATGTTTTGCCAATTTATAAGGGCATGTCTTTTTTTGTTTGTTTATCTGTTTGCATTTCCCTGATTGATACTAAATTTGATTATCTTTTCATATGTTTATTTGATAATTTTGATAATATTGTGAATTGCCATATTTCTATTGGGTTTTTTTTCTTCCTATTTATAGAATTTCTTTACCAATTCATTGTATAAATCCCCTGTTGTTTGGTGATATGCATATTTACTCCCATTCGTACTTTGTTTTATCTCTTTTGCCAAATAGAAATTTTAAATTCTAGAGAAATTGAATGTATCAATCTTTATTTTATGAGTTATATGATTCAAGAAATTTCTTCAAGAGATTTTCTCCTACTCAAATGTAATAAAAGTTTTTACTGTTTGTTTTTTTTTTTTCTTTTTACTGTTTTTATAACAGTTTTTATAATTTTGCACTTCATATTTAGGTCTTTAAATGTATCTCAACTCTAGAGAACTGTGTAAAAAAGAAAATTTATTTCATTTTTTCCATTTGAATACCCAATTCTATCTATTGAATAATCCATCCTTTTTCCGATACTATAATGCCACTCAAGTTCTTAAGTTATATTTCTCATTTCTCTTTTTTACCTTATTAATATATTTTTTTGTTCTTGCACTGTGACTGTAATGCTTACAGGTTTTAGCAACTCTTGATATTTTAGATTTAAAATTTCCATTAAATTCAGTTCCTTGAAAAAAGCCTGTTACTAATACAATAGGAAAACAGGAAATGAATGAATTAATATGATAGAATTTCCATCTGTATAATGACTTTGAGTGTTTCCTTCTGTGACCATGGTATATTTCTCTATTGTTTTAGGCTTTCCTTTTTTCAATATCGATATAAGTTCATAATTTTGGTTATGAACCTATACATCTATTACTGGATTTATTTTTATATAGGTATAATTTATTCTATTCAAAATTACATTTTAACTATTAATTTTGAAATGATTATATATTCAAAGAAAGTTGCAAAAATAGTACAGAGGGGTCCTATGTACTCAATGCTAATTTGCCTCTGATAGTAATATATTCATTCCATAACTATAATACAATACAAAATGAGAAAATTGACATTGATTCAATCTTAGACCATATTCAGATTTCACCAGTTTTACATGAGCTCATATGTGTGTATAGTAAACCATCTTTACGAGGTTGAGACATCCAAACCTTGGATATGGCGGCATGTGCACTTCTGCAATTTTATCACGTTTAGATTCATGTATCCACCACCACAGTCAAGACACAGAACTGATGTTGATCTCTCGCACTATCTCTTGATAGTGACAAACTATTTCCCCACCAGGGGTCCATCATCTGACCACCCCTATTTTGTTCTCTGTACAATCTGGCAATTTTGAGAATAATGTAAAAGTGGAATCTTTTTATATGTATGTAATCTTTTTGGGATTGCCTTTTTTCACCCAGAATAATTCCCTTGAATTGAGTTATTGTGTCTAACAGTAGTTCGCTCCTATCTATTGCTAAGTAGCACTCGGAGGTAGGGATATGTACCACAATGGTTACGAACTTAACCATTCACCCACTGGAAGACACTGTGTTGTTTCCAGTTTGGAACTACATATGAATGAAGCCACTATTCACATTTGCATACAGCATTTTATGTAAACCTAAGTTTTCATTTCTCTGGGAGAAATGCCCAGGAGTGCAGTTGTTCAGTTACATGATAGTTATACCTATGGTTTTGTAAGAAACTTCCATATTTTTTTCAGAGTGACTGTACTATTTTACATTGCCACCAGCCATTCATAAGAGATCCAGTTTCTCTTCATCGTCACCAATATTTCCTATTTTCAGTAGTTTTTTTATTCTAGGCATACCTTATTATGGTTTTAGTTTGCATTTTTCTAATGACTGATGAAATTGAACATCTCTTCATGTGCTTAGTTGCCAACTATACATCCTCTTAGGTGAGATAATCTGTTCGTGTATTTTATCTGTTTTTGTAATTAAACTGTTCATACTGTTCATAGCTGATAGTTTGGTTTTTTTAAATGTATTTCCTAGATATTAGCCATTTGTGGGATCTATGGCTTGCAAACATCTTACCTAGTCTATAACTTGTCCTTTCATCCTTTTTATGAGGTGTTTCCCTATGAACAGGTATGAACATTTTTTTTTTAATTTTTGGTAAGGTCTGATTGTTTTTAACTTTTATGCGTCATCCTTTTGCAGGCAATTCTAAAAACTCTTTTCACAGCTATAGGTCTCAAAGATTTTTGTCCTATGTTTTTCTCTAGAAGTATTATAGTTTTAAATTTAAGACTGATCCCCTTTTTGTAAGATTTGAGCATAGTTTCAAGTTCATTTTTTTGCGCCTGGACTCCTGCTGCTCTACCACCATTTATTGAAAAAATTATCTTTCCTTCAAAGTTTCTTTTGCACCTTTGTAAGAAATCAGATATGTTCATCTTTTGTGGGTCTACCCTTTGTTCTGTGGTCTGTTCCACTCTCTATGAATCTACCCCCCTGACAAAACTGCATTATCTTAATTACTGTAGCTGCATAGTAAGTCTTAACACTGGATAGCATGATTCCTCCCACTTTGTCCTTCTTTTACAAGATTTCATTTGTTCTTTTATGTCTAGTGCCTTTACATAAATTGCTTAGAAAAAGTTTGCCTATGTTCACAAAAAGTCTTAAGGAATATTAATTGAAATTATGTTCAATAAATAATGTTGGGAAGCTATAAATCTATAAATCATCTTTACTATGTTGAGTCTTACACTCCATGAAGATAGTATGCGTCTCCACTTATTTAGTTCTTCTTTAAGTTCTTTTATATCCTTATAAATTGACCAATTAATTGATCTGATTCCTATTAATAAACAGATTTTGAGAACCTGCATTCTTTCATCTAAAATACAGGAAGGCAGTATATTTAAGGTTAAAGAGAAAGGACAGAAAAAAGTCATAAAAGCAATGTAAGTTCCCCATTATGGATGTTGAAATAACTAATATTTATTTAGTACCTCATCTTAGGAAAGTTACATGATCTTTCTGGTTTTTAGTTTTCTCTTTTGTAAAGTGGAGGTAATAATACAATTCACCACTAAGGATTGCTGTAAAGATTAAGTGAGACTACATATTTAATACTTAAAACACTACTTGTTATTATTTGCTAAGAACTTCCCATAGATTATATCACAACAATCCCGTGAAGTAAACCATATTATCATTGTTGAGAAAAGTGAGACCTCGACAAGAAAACAGAAAGGAGCAGAACCAAGTTTCCAACTCTGGCCTGTCTGGTTTCAAAGCCTATTCTTTCACTCAACCTTCTTAGCTTCAGTTTTCTAAACCATATCCCGAGGAGCAATAACTTGTACATGGTATCTCTAAAGTTCTTTGGATCTCCAAAAGAAGTTCTCCAAGGAAGAGGTGCCTTTCCTTCTCTTTTGCAGAAAAGTCAGAAATGGAAAGTTCTTCTGTTAGGCCTCACTCATATGCCTATAACTAGACTTTAAATCTCCTCTCATTTGGTTCTTGAAGATAACTTATTACTATTCACATGGTAATTTCTGGTCATCCATCATGAAAGTTATAATGCCTTTTACAATAAGCATGACATCACTTATCACTTGAATACCAATGGAAGGACACTAAGAAACAAAGGAGACACCCTTGTGTGAAAAGGATAGAGAGGTGCATGTATAAGGAAGAAGGTGAGAACATAATATTTTTAAATTAAAGATGATTCATAGTTTGCATCAGGAAGATTTCAGTTTGAGCAAGATGCACCTTACACTCTTTATCTATCTTAAGCCTACTGTAAATCCCTACACTACAAAACAGCCTGGCACACGAGTTTCTGAAAGCTTTGCTGGAAGTTGGTCCAAGGGGTTTTAAACCATATAAAGAATGAATGTTACAGCCTGTGGAATTGCTGTTGATATTTTCTCATATCTGGCACAGTGAACTCTTTCCAACACCCTCTAGGTTTACAGGCCTTCTGCCTCTGTTGTTTGCTACTCACTAATTCTAAATTAGGGAGATGCAGAGATATTTGGGTAAAAAAAAAAAGTAATTTGTAGGTTGTATTATAGAACAATTATTCAGAAGAGAAGTGAGAATATATAAAGTGTATTATAATTGTGTACATATAGAAAAAGAAAATTTAGTAGGTAAATAGGGTTAGTCACTGCAAAACTAGCTACTTTAATAGAAAAGCCCTCAAGTCTCAATGACTTCATGAAGGAGGAGGTTGTTTTTATTCATGTAGAGTCCAAAATGCACATTGCTGAATCGCAGATTACCTTACACATTGCTATTCAGCAGGGAGCCAGGCATTTTCTATCTTATGGATGTACCCTCTTCTTAGGGCTTTATAGATCTCTAACACCTGCCAACAGAAGGGGAAAGAGGAGAGAGGATTGTGTGTGAGCACTCCTCACTTCCATTCACACACTCTGAGCTATACATTAGTCATGTTTCAATACCTGACTATAGAAGATGTTGGGGAATGATGTCCATTATGTACCCAGAAGGTAAATAAGGAGAGAGGCTGTGGTGTTTACTACAATGGCCTCTGCTGCAGCGAGCTCATAAAAGGGAAGAGAGCCTACATGGACTTGGATAGCCTTGTCTGGAAGTTAGACCAAATGTTTGGCAGTCACATTAAGCCCTTTTCTAGGACTCCAAAAAGTCAAACTCAATGAACTAAAACACAGAAAAGGTGTCACTGTGATTCACAGAAGAAGCTGATCAAGGTGTTTTATTAAAATGTTTCTGCTTTTTACATCTGTGAAGCCTGTTTCAGATGCAGATCCCACATGTGTTCATTCTCAATATTTTTGCATCTTGGCTTCTCATCATTCAAGTTCCAGTTTAAATGACACAGCCTCAGAGAGGCTTCCTCTCACATTACCTTTTCTGAAACTTTTCCCTCCCTAGTACATAGTCAATCCCTCTACGGGCTTTCTCTGCTTTCTATACTGGCACATATATTTTCTCAACAAATAATTATTAAATGAGTAGCCAAAATATATTATCCTATCTCAGAAAGTAGAAATATTTCCTCATTTTCTATGAGTTTGTAATAAAGTAGAAAGCCACCAATATATAGTTTTTCCTATTCCTGAGAACTGACAGTAGTATATTAACTTACCAATACTTTTTAAAGCAAGTTTTCCATTTAACTTTGTCAACTTTATCCATCCTAAAGCAATTCAAAGAGAGTCCTTTAACATTCTTTACATCTAATATGTCTATTTGAGGTCAGAAAAGTTACACATGTTCAGAAAATGGAAAGTATATCCAGAAAGATTATACTACGGATGATATAGGGCAACTATAGTAAATTTGAAAAGAAAATGCTATTAGCAATAACAAATTTTAGATGTGAATATTACAGACATCATTATATATTTAATTGAAGAAAGAAGTAGTTATATTTTTATTGATGGATTTGCAAACATAGAAATCTAGGATTTGAAAAAAAAAACTTTGATCTATTTAGTCAAGAACTAGCCAACTGCCCTTGGGTGAAACACAATCTAAAGTATAGGATTTCTTCTTTAAGATATTTAAGCATTTAAAATAATCTGCATTATATTTCACCTCATCATTAGTGTAATCTCTTATGTTAGTCTCCAATACAAAGATATCTGTCTCTCTCTTTCCTTTCTCTCCATACTTAGGAATTAAATAAATTAAATTGCTGCTACAGGCTTTACACTGTCACTTTCTTTACATTCTGCTGTTACAGGTTCCCTAATCATCCCAAGTCCTGCTGGCAGGTACCTATGTATTATATGAAGTACCTAAAATAAATTTCAGATTGTAGCATCCTGCGTGTTTGAGTTGCATCCTTTTCGTCAGCTAAGATGGTTCACAATGAGTAAGGGTGCTTTGCTGGAGTTTCTTCTCATCCATGCTTGTTAGTCCCTCCATTTCCATAGACCACAAATGCAGCACGTTCTCCTGGTTTATCATCAGGTTTCTTCTCCCAGTGGAATGTCTCAGCGGCACAGCTATGTTTTTCAAAGCCAACCATTGAATCCAGGTTTCATTCTCCTGCCAACTCAATGCCTCATTGATTTTTCTTTATTGTTTCCAAATATATTGTGTGGATAAATGAGTGGTGGACAGGATTTTGAGAGTTTGTATAAGGATTTAGTGTAGATAAAAATCCAAATGTTTGGGTATTCATACATTGTTTATCCACTCTCTTTGGAAACCAGTGGGAAAACATCCAAGAAGAGTCTTATATCCTTGCCAACATTTCCTGCTCTGCATTGGGTGAAAATAGGATGCAGTCCCACTTGAATACTTACTTACATGTTTTTAATTTTGGTCATAGCTAGAAAGTGCCTCAATAAGCAAGTTTTGGAAACACACAGGTAAATAAAACTCAATTTGGAATTCTAAGAAGCCTGCATTCTGGCTTGTAAACATAGGTATCCTCCCATTTTGTCCAACATGGCCTGTAGTACCCAACAGTGGGATTTAAAACAGTGGTTCAAAAGTTGTGAGTCTTGGCTTTGGAAAAGTTTGTTTTATAAATCTATGTGGATACTTTGGTTCCCTGATTCTTTGATTGGCAAAATGTACATAGTCTAACTAACAAGTTCCTCAAAATAAATGAAGTTTAGTGCTTTATAAACAGGAAATTAAGTTAGAAAATAGTTGGTAGTTTCTGACTTTCTCTGAAACCACTCTTGGTATGGTCCCCAGTGGTTCAGATGCACAGTATCTGCAAAAGGGCCTTTATCTGTATGAGTCAATATACTCAGTACCAAAGCTGACATAGCATAAAAGAAGAATTAAGCCATAATATCAGAAAACAGGTCTATATTATCTTTGTGGAAACTTTTCAGTAAGTTTCACACTCTTAAATTCTGCTGACCATCAAATCCTCAAACTCTGTCTTATATTGCTCACTTCATCAAATACCTGTAGGAAGTCTTCTAGTTTTTATGACATCAAAATTATACTTAAAAGTTCAACACTAGCAGCATTCCTTCCATTTTAATACTCAATGACATGATATTATATATAATGGTTAGTATGTTATTGGGTATGTTTCCCTAATGTTTAGCCACCTATACTTTTCATAAGACTTTTTCAAAGGTCAGCCAGATATTATTTATTGGCTGATCCTTCTATAATAATATTCTAACCACCTCACCACCTGCTTGTCTTTATACATACACTAAATACTTTCTACCCTGATGCCTCGGACTGAGAACTCAGTTTTAGTGGATCTGGACGCCCCAGTCCTACAGAGGAGACAGGGGAGCGACTGAGGTTTTTGGAGATACCAGAAGGCTATGTTCGCCCTTTAGTTCTCTGTATAAATCCTATGGTTACTTCCCCTAACAGTCCAGCTGCATATTCTTCTTTTTACATAATTATTCCAATTATGTAATGCCTAAATAGAAAACGATAATGTTAAAAACCACATGGATGAATTTCTAAGTAGTCATGGAAATAATTGAAAACAAGTCAGTCAGTGAGACAGAGTCTCCCTCTGTCCCCTGGCTAGAATGCCATGACATAATCATAGTTCAACGTAATCTCATTCTCTTGGGCTTAAGTGAGCCTTTTGCCTCTACCACCCATGTAGCTGGGACTACAGGTGCCACCATTCCCAGTTAGTTTTTTCTATTTTTAGTAGAGACAGGGTCTCATTCCTGCTCCAGCTGGTCTCGAACTCCTAAATTCAAGCAACCCACCCATCTGGGCCTCTCAGAGTGCTAGGATTCTAGGAGTAAGCTATTGTGCCCAGCCCCACCATATCTTTTGAGTGCAAATTTCTGAGAATATGTTACTTGAAATGTGTTACTCCAAAATTTTTAAGTAATTTCTATAAGAAAAATGTGTGTTCATTTTACAATATAAATTATTAGTAGCTTTTTGAACTTGAGAGCATAGAAAAATGTATGATGTATGTGTTTCTGCATTTGTTACAGGGATGACATTTGGTAGAATTATAATTTTCAAAATCTTTATATAGTTATGGACAAAGCCATTTTGTTATCTTAAGATCCAAAGAATGAATTAATTATTTTATCTGAGAATAAGAAGACTGATATTTGTGCTTAGGATAATATATGTGAATAAATATATAACATCATTAATTAATAATAACTCTGTTATTAAAATCTGCTAGATTCTGGGTATAGTCAGTTTTTCATTATTAATTTATGTAAGGTCTTCACACCAGTGAGCCAGCAGACAAACTTCATTTCATTCACAGGCATGACTTGGGCTATTTGTTCTTATGGAATAATCTTTCTTCTCAAATCAAATAGTTCATCTTGCCTGGTGTGGTAGCTCATGCCTGTAATCCTAGCACTCTGGGAGGCCGAGGTGGATGGATGGCCTGAGCTCAGGACTTTAAGACCAGCCTGAGCAAGAGTGAGACCTGTCTCTATTAAAAAGAGAAAAACTAGCTGGGCACCATGGCAGACAACTGTAGCACTGGGGCAGCTGAAACAAGAGTACTGCTTTAACCCAGGAGTTTGAGGTGGCTGTGAGCTGTGACGCTATGGCACTCTAGCCATGGCAACAGAGTGAGCCTCTGTCTGAAAAAAAAAAAAAAAAAGTTCTTTCTCCTCCTTTAGACCTAAATATGAAGGTAGCCAACTAGTCAAATGTCACACAGCAAAAACTCATCAGGTAGCATTTGTAAATTTTGATAGTACACATGTGTCTTCTGCTTATACATCAGTGGGATAACAACAGTAGAACTTACCTTTCCACTGTTTTGTAGAAACCCACTCAACTAGTTTTCATGCTGTACCTAATTTTAACTAGGACATGCAGAATCATTTAGTGCAAGCTAAGCTGTATTTACTTGAAATGCTAAAAATGTTCTGGGCGCAAAACTAAAGATTTTTGTTTAGTCGATATTGGTCATGAATTTCATGCACTCGGCAGCCTTTTATGGAACTTATGTTGCAGTTTTTCTTCATGCTTCCTTTACCCCAAAATATGCTTATTATAAGTGTTGGCCTGCACAAAGCAAAAAAAAAAAAAAAAATGATGGCATAAGGACCTTTGCTCTGTTTTATGTTTTTAAATTTAATTATGTACACACAGCATGTATGTATATGGGCAGAATTCTTCCATGAATCTAAAGAGCACTCTTAGAGGGTGCAAAATTAGGAAACCTGTTATCTCCACTGAAATAGGGTTACCTATTTTTACTTCTATGATCGGTGGCCAGTGGTAGTAGAGCTGAACAGCCCTTTACCCCTATGTCTAATTAGAGGATTAGACACCAGCTTCCATGGGAGTTCACAGACTGCAGCATTTAATAGGCAAAAATTACCATGCTTTAAGTTTAAGTTCCAATAATATAAAAAAAAAAAGGACTTACAGAGAAATTATTGTATCCTTACTCTTTTTCTTCTCATTTTTGCTCATGGGCACTCTTACTAATTTTGCTTTTGAAGAAAAATATTAAATGTAATATATGTTTATTACTTTAAACTGACACATGACTTTAAAAGAGAAATAGTTTCAAATGACAATTTTCTTGCATATATATCAATATGCCAGGGATATTCAAAAGAGAGGTCTGCGGAAAATATTTAAGGAAATACTTTAACATACTGAAAAATGTAAGTGCATATACATCTAGAAAGGGGACTATGAGCAACAGTGTATGCTTACTTCACTCTAGCAAATGCCAGGGGAAAACATCAACTTATTCTCAGATAATAAATTCCAGTGTACCGAAGTGTTGAAAACATGAAAACTATCAAGAAATCTCAAAATGAACTTGAGAAAGAACTGCCCCAAAACTAAATTATAAAGGAGACAATGTCAAAAAGTAGAAGACTATTGTGTGTACCTAACAGCAATTTGAAATTATTAAATTCAAACTACAATTATGAAAGAAAGATATTCAGGTTCCGAAAGATTTTAAAGACAGATGAAGACGATATTTACCACTGGGTAAATTCTACTTTGTAAAATACAAAAGCCAATGCCGGAAACAGTTAATAAACTTTACAAAATTAAGCAAGAGTGGACTTTTCATAACGCTTATTTTTTTCTAAAGAATTATATGAAATTCTTTCACTGATGTTTCAAATTCTGTTTTATTCCTCATAGAATATCTGTTTTCTATAAATGTCTTATGGCAAGATGGATAAATGATTAGCCTGCTATTTCTTGTTTTGTTATTTTTTAATTTTAGTTTTCATTGAATAATTGTGTATTATTGTACCATAGTACAATAGGAGGCACGTTGTGATATTTTGATATATGTTTACAATGTGGAATGATTAAATTGGCTAATTAACAGATTCATCACTTCGCATACCTATCTTTTTGTGTTAAAAACATTTAAAATCTACTCGTTTTGTGACTTTTTTGCCTTTCATTTATTTGCTTTTTTAAATGGATATACTAGTTTGTCAAAGGTCAGAATGCTATGAGGTACTTATCTTTAGTTTAAATACTTTGTTTTTGTACAAATTGAGTCAAAGTTATAAATGTGGCCTCAATCAGATAATGTTCACTGTACCCGAGAGGTGTGAATTTGCCCATGCCCTCCTCACCCCTCCACCTAGATTGATTTTCATTGAGATTTACACGCACTTAAGTGTTAATCAATTATTTCCAATCTGGTGTTGAGTACATGTGTTTGTTTCTCTGTATCTGTGATGTTTCACTGAGAAGAATATAGAACTGCCATTTAATCCAGCAATCCCACCACTAGACATATGCCCAAAGGGAAAAAAAGGTCATTTTACAAAAAGGACGCCTGTACTTGAATGTTTATAGCAGCACAATTCATAATCACAAAGATGTGGAATCAACCCAAGTGCCACCAACACATGAATGGATTAATATATGCTTACTATGGAGTACTACTGAGCCCGAAAAAAATGGTAGTCCAGTATCTTTTTGAACAACCTGGAACTAGAAACCATTCTTCATTTAGCAATTTTGAATTAACAATGCATTATTACTTGTTACGTTCTGTGCAACAGATTCCTATTGCTTATTCCTTCTGTCTAACTGAAGTTTTGTACCCCTTAATGAATATCTCCCCTTTATGCAACCAGGCACCTTCTGCAGACTCTGGCAATGTCATTCTACTCTTCACTTCAACAAGTTCAATTTTTTTAGATTCTCCATATAAGTGAGATCGTGCGGTATTAGTCCCTCTGTGCCTGGCTTAGCATAAAGACTTCTAGTTTCAGGATGTTATCACAAATTACAGGATTTCCCCCCTTTTAAAGACTGAATAGTATTCCATTGTGCATATATATCACATTTTTCTTTCCCCTTCATCCATTGATGAACACTTGGGTTGCTTCCATATCTTACCTGTTGTGGGTAATGCTTCAGTGAACACACAGGTGCAGATACCTACTCTTCTGGCATACAGATTTCAATTCTTTTGAATACATACCCAGCAATAGAATGGCTGGATAAGATGGTAATTATACTTTTAGTTTTCTGAGGAATCTCTATACTGTTCTTTATGACTATGTCAATCTATCTTCCCACTAACAGCACATAAGTGTTTCCTTTCCTCCACATCTTCACTAACACTTGTGTTCACCTTTTAATAATAGTCATTCTAACAGGCACGAAGTAACATAGCATCGTGCTTTTAATTTTCATTTCCTTGATGAGTGGCGTTTGCCATTTGCATTTCTTCATTTGAAAAGTGTCTATTTAGGTCCTTCGGCGATTTTTGATTAGGTTATTTGCTATCTTGCTATTTGAGTTATTGTCTATTTTGAGTTGTCTATTTTAAATTGCACACAAACTTTGTGGCCACCCTGCATATTGAGTATTACAATTTCAATACAGTTTTTTCCTTTCTTAAAATGGGTAAATATTTTTTGACACCTCTGGCACCTGTACAGTGCATGTGTGTGTGTGTGTGCACATGTCTTATGATATTTTACTATTTCTTTTCTTATAATGCAGGCTAGATAACTTATAGCTTATGAATTAATGACACATAGCATTGCTTCATTAGTTTTTTTCTTTTCAAACTATGGAGAAACTTATAAATGGGAAAAGTTGATAATTTCATGGTGGCTTCCTATCTTTGGTTAAGCACTGGAAGAATAATTCATGCCTAAACCCCAAAGATATTAAGAATATATGTGCAGAAATATATGTGCTTTAGTAATTTAGGATTACTAAATTGCACTTTAAAAATACCCATCTTTTTGCAAATAGGGATTTCACGGCAAAGCACCCTAATTCAAGAATATAAAGAAAATCTATCCAAGAAGAAAAAAAATCACTGATTTGCCAACCTGCTAAATGAGATAAAAAAGAAATTCTCTAAGAGAATTCTTTAGAAAATTCCATGGAAAGAAGATTTATAAGGAAAAAGTTACGTTTTCTGGTGAAACCAAAGGAATTAAAAAATTGATTGTAAATGCAAATACTTCTGCCAAGAGAATCTTGTTACTTAGCCTAAGCTTGCCTTGAGAACTCTACTTTTTCTTTCAAATAACAGCAGGAGTACGACCCAGAACAGGGTGCCAGCCACCAAAGTTGTCGGAGGAAGTAGCAGATGGGCTGCAGAGCACAGGCCAAGAGAGACTGAAAATACAATGTACAAGGAAAAGGTGTCGTCAAGAACTAAGCAGATGGTACAAATGAAGCACCGGTCTAAAAATGTAGGCAAAAAGGCAGAAGCCACTTACACGATATTAGGCTGTAAACCAGGGAAACCAGAGTACATCTATCAGATTCAGAACATGCTTGCTGACCTGGTGGTTTTTATAGGTCGCTTTTAACCTCATGCCTGGGTAGGGAAGGAAGTTATTAAGGCCACTGATCTGGTTCAACGTGATGAAGACATCATCTGATCTTTTTTTAGTTTTACATATGGCCAGAAACGGAATAAATAAAAGCTCTGGGTGTTGTGTATGGGTAACACATGCACAAATACTCACACACCCACATTTATAACCATTGTTAAAATAAGAGCTCCTACGGGGCAAGGTCTGCGGTGTTTCTTCATTTTTTTTTTTTAATCCTTATATTTTGAGCATCTAACACACTTTATGCTTTACAATAAATGAGAAAGAACTTTTGTCTTTTCCACTAACATGTTCTTTGCAGCTCTGTTCATCAGGAGTAAGCAGTTACACTTAAACACTTTTATGCCAAAATAATAAAACTAATAACATCTTTTCAAAAAGTTGTCACCATCTTTTCAACCTTAAATCTGCTCTTATTTAAAAAAAAAAAAAAAAAAAAAAAAAAACTACACAAGTTACCCTGTGGCTGCAGCAGAGAGACACGAGAGAGCCTTCTGGGGAGTCAGAGATGTTCTACTACTTGATCTGAGAGGTCATTATGTGGCTATACCCATCAGTACAGTTCATCAAGTTGAACACTCAAGATCTACATACCTGACTGCAAGGCAGTTATCCTTCCAACAGCAACATGATGCAAGCCAAATAAAATCACTCTTTAGGCCAGATCTTGGGACAGGGGAGAAATCTACATTTATCAGAAGAATTCATTGAAGAAATCATTTGGCTTAGGTGAAAGAGTATGACAGAGGTACATTCCTGAATAAGCATCTAGGGATGTGAAAACAGAAAAAAAAAAAAAAAAAAAAAAAAAAAGTGCTTTTGGAACTGAAGTCTTAATGGCCTTTTTTCATCAGCAACAAAATAACGAACACATCATATAATAGCTAATTGGCAAAAGAGCAATCAGTACATTTCCTCAAACTTTCCCTGATGTCACATGAGTTCACCTTGCTTACAAACTCACTTTCTCAAGGTTCACACAGATCTTCCGTCCACTCCGTGACAGGGTATAATTTCAGAAACGTTATTTTGCCATGATTGAGCACTAACAGCCTGAGCCTGGCAGTTCCAAAGACAGGCCTAGGCACCCATTTGTCAGCCTCAGGAGCAACTGCCCGTGTATTTTTTGTTAGCATGGTTCCCCGGAGCATTTGAGATTCACAAAGTGATCTGGAACCAGGGTTTTGAGGAACAGCTCTAAGTTTGTGTGAAAGCATACAGCATAGTCCCTACTCCCTACAAATGAGCAGGCCTGGGGACAAAACCCTGTCTGGCCTCTTTCCCTGCCACAGGTAGGGATAGGGAATGATTTAACATTCAAATGAATTACATAATACCAGCAGCAAAGAAAGTTATCATTTCTTAGTTCACTTGCAAAGCATTAAGAAAAAAAATTAAATAAACAAATATGGATTATTTTTATAATGAATGCAATCTTCTTAGACTAATAGCCAGAGAAGAACTATGATTGTTATATGTCTAAAAATCCCAAATGGCAAAATATAATTAAAGTTAGAACTGTTGAACAAATAAACCTGTTAAATACATGATATTACCAAGCAAAATAGTTATGTGTTTATCATTTTGCCACTGTAATTATGTTCAGTACAACTCTTCATGCATATATTAATATCTTGCTAATATTACAGAGGCTAAAACATAAATTACAGAGAATTGAACATGGTTTAAACAAGAAAGATCATGGTAAAAATGCTGTTATTAAAAACAAATAAAGACCTTTGGATTTAATGTTATTACTAATTACTTTACTGAAAAGTAAAAGATTCTTATAGCTATGTGTTATACGTACTGGTCTCAAATGAATAATCATTTTGTACCTCCACCTGGATATCTGGTTTTGAAAAGTCATGAAATTATCTATTACAGGTTTCTTGGAACATAAGGCACAGAAATTGTTCAATTTAACCTGAAAAACGAAATGCCAGGAAATGAACCTAGGTTGCTCTTCCTATGTAAATAGAAGACAAATATTTTTAAGTAATTTCAAATAATTTTCAAAGATTATGAATAAACTTTAATTGGATAGATGTGAGTTAGAGTGGGTGTGTTAGTTATTAAGAGTCAGGAGAGGTCAGGAAATTAATTCCCTCAGGGTGAAACTCTGTATACCAAAATAATC
Organism: Loris lydekkerianus; assembly: GCA_963574355.1. NCBI lineage: Eukaryota > Metazoa > Chordata > Mammalia > Primates > Lorisidae > Loris > Loris lydekkerianus. The sequence continues at coordinate 32,470 of CAUYPK010147264.1, forward strand.
AAGAAGAGACATTGAAATGATTTCTGAAAGCTTGTCACAACTAGTGCCAAAGATTGCATGGGAAAAAAATATTTTTAAAAAATGTTACATGTAATAAATACCAAAGAAGAATAAAGTAGAGAAAGAAGATGAAAAGGAAAGGAGAAAGAAACTCAAGCGTGTGTGTGTACAGAGCACATAACAAATCTACATTGCTGAGTTAATAAAACACTGTCAATATCACCAATACACTACAGAAACAAAGATAGGAAAATTTAATAAAAATCACAAGTCTTTAATAAAAACAGCAGTAATTTAAACCCTTTCCCTTAAAAACTTCCTATTATTAACTGGTTTACTTTTATTTAGAACATACATTAATTTCCATAAATTAGTTTTTACCATTAGCACAGCTATGAAATATGGAGAGCTTAGAAATAGACATAGCAGAGTCAACATATTGGCTAACGTAATGTGATGTACCATAATCTTTATCAGGATTAATGCTTCATCATCATCATCATCTTTGGAGGGTCAGTTTTCACTGTGTTTTATTTTAAAATCATTTGAGAATTAAGTATTTTATAAAGTGAAAAGTAATGTGTCTTTACTCCTAGCCATTACAAATGTTTTCCAAATTCAATTATTTTAGAATAAATGCCATCCAGGATCATTTAGGTTAGTCACCATAACTGTTTGGTTCATGACATAAGTGACTGGGACTACTCTGACAGGTACAATTTAATGACCATTGTGCCTATGGTTTTGTCACATGAAGTTTTATTTCCTCACATTTGGATTTTAATCAAATCATTCACTCAAGCCATACCATTGAACACCCACCAATTTTCAGCAACTCAAATTACTGTCATGTTATGGTGGATTAACACTTAAGTCATTCTGAAGGACATTATCTAGTCAGTTAATTTATATTTTGGGGATAAGTCATATGAATCTAGATCATCTCAAATGGAAACTATTTATATAACAATTGATCCCCAACATCCACATACATCTAAAGCGTAGATTGATCTCTCCTTAAACAACAACAATTCATTGTTTGCTTAAGCCAGTGGTTCTCAACTTTCCTAATGCCATAGCCCTTTAATACAGTTCCTTTGGGTCACGACCCACAGGTTGAGAACCGCTGGCTTAAGCCTTGGATAAAGATTAAGGTTTTTTTTAATGTTTTAAAAATTTCACAATATTGAGAAACACATTTTGTGTTTACATACTTTTTTTTTTCTGTACAAGTTGAGTCAAAGTAATAAGTATGCCCTTCACCCAGATAATGTGCACTATATCCAACAGGTATGCATTTACCCATCCCTTACTCCCTCCGCCTTCAGCTTGATTTTCATGGAGATTTACCTCATATGTGTATGTAGGTATTGACCAGTTAATTCCAATTTGGTATGGAGTACAGATGTGTGTTTCTCCATTCTTGCTATGTTTCACTTAGAAGAATAATTTCTAGTTCCATCTACATTGTCACAAAAGACACCATTTGATAGATCACCATTTTTATGGCTCAGTAGTATTCCATAGTATGCATATACCATATTTCCTTAATCCATTCATGTATTGGTGTGCACTTAGGTTGTGTCCATGTCTTTGTGATTGTGAATTGTGCTGTTAGAAACATCCAAGGGCAGACATCATTTTTATAAAATGACCTTTTCTCTGTTGGGTATATGCCCAGTGGTGCGATTGCTGGATCAAATGGTAGGCCTGCTTTAATTTCTTTGAGGCATCTTCACACAAATTTCCATAGAGGTTCTACTGGTTTTGAGTCCCACCAACAGTGTATAAATTTTCCTTTCTTTCCACATCCATGGCAGCAACTGTTGTTTAGGGACTTTTTAATATGAGCCATTCTCATTGGAGTTAGGTGGTAGCTCATTGTGGTTTTGAATTGCATTTCCCTGGTGATTAGAGACATTGAACATTTTCTCTAGTGTATCTTAGTGTATCTTCTTTGAAAAGTTTCTGTTAATGTCTTTTGCCCACTTTTTAATGGGGTTGTTTTAAATATGACTTGAAAGGGACTGGACCATCATTCTAGTCTCATTCTCTGCCCTTTTCTCTCCTAAATTCACTGGAACTGATATGATTTCCCAAATACCCCTGTTACTTTACCCCTGGGCATTTGTATGTACTCTTTTTAATGGAGATATTCTTTACTTCTTCAACTTGTTATCTCCTCCTTTCAAACCTCATTTGAAACATTACTTCATTCAGGAAGTCTTGTCTGATGCTGAAAACCCATTTAGAAGCCCTTGTCAGAGCTTTCATAGGGTAATCAGTGGTACCATGTGTCTCTGCTGTGGGCTCATAAGCTATTTAAGGGCACAGGCCTGTGTTACTAATCTTTAAACCCCAGGACTTATCATTTACCTGATATAGAGCTGGAATTCACTAACTCAAGAAGGTTGAATAAATGGACATGTCAAAGAAAGAAGAGAAAAGGAGGGGAAAAAGGGAAAAATGGACAAATTACTGTTCTAGAACTATCATATACCACTCTAGTCAAAATCCACTCGATACTTTTAGTCTGAACTTTAAAATTTCTCCAAACTCTTTTACATGTATTGCCCATGCGACACATGCTGTATCTTCTTGCGGTTGATGTGAAGAACCCACAGTTCAAACAGGTGTCAAAGATTTGCTTAAACACAAACAGGTAGTTCAGGGCTGGATCTAGATCTTATAATGCCTAATCAGTTTCCTCCACTACACTGCAGTGTGCTGTGTGCTTTAGAACAGAGACGCATGTCAGGAGGAAGGAGAGGGTAACAGAAACATAACTCACCTATTTCCAGAACAATTTTTAGGACACAAAAACTTTTGTTTGATAAATGTACAGAAAAAAAATCTCTTTCTAGTTTGAGTGCATTTAAAAACTAGAACAAAACTAGACAATCTTACTAAATTAGGTAGGGAACTAATTTTTAAGAAAGAGGGGTAGAGATACACAGCCTTGGAGGTGGTAGCCAGGACTCCATGTGGTACTTGGGGACCAAGTAGTACTGAGTGAGAGCTGTCTTGAGCTTGTGGAATTCCCTGTGCAGTGCACAGGGTACAGAAGCAAGCAAGCAGAACGGGTTTCACTTTATGTGCACAGAGTGAGTTCAAGGATGGAACAAAAATCCCAGGCCAGATTACTTGGCTGCTGTCATAGAGAGGCCATGTAAATTCAGGTTGTTGTTGAAAAGATATGGTTTGAAGTCTTTCCAGGGTGTTGGCAGTTTCTGAACAGTCATAACCACAGAGGTATGGGTGAAAAGGCCTGTGAGGTCACCCTGTGCAGAACACCTCAAGTATTTTCAATTATTCTTGGAGAATAAGACCAAAACTCCCAGCTTGCTTTAACTTGGTACCTAAACTCAGTAGATGTGTGTTTATCTCTGCAGGAAATACTTGGGAGTGGAAGTTCCCTTCTCCTTATGGAAGTATGGATTTCTTCATTTGTTTACTTGAAAAACAATATCTCTGTTACCAAATCATCTTAAAAGAAAGACTGAAATAGGACATAGGGCCACCTGACCTGGAGGGAGCGATCCCAAGCTGAACAGCATTGCGCAACATGCATGAAGTCCCACAACAGATCTTGGGTATCAAAGCCGCTCTTAACTGAGACTGAATCCAGGTCTGTTCCCTAATTACCACAAGAAACTTTCATTCCACTCGGTAGATAACTGCCTATGTGACATTGGTTATCCTGTTTATCCCATCCTTCAACCCACATAAAATACTACAGCACTGAGAATGCACTATTGTGAATAAGTTGGAAATGGTTAGTTGAATATCATTAGAGAAGCAGTGGAAGGAGCTGGTGGAAGCAGGCAACTCTCAACAGGCAACAAGAAGCAAACAGAAGCTCTCGAGGGCCCAAGCATGAGTCCTTGCTTGGGAGGCCTCTTATCAGAAAATAAAAGAAAATAAAAGAAATCGGAATTTTTCCTCTATAGCCATGTTTGGACCTATAAGTATATTACCTGACTATAAACCTACCTTGAAATGTTATCATTATCAATTGCAGCCAAGGATAATGTCGTAATGGGCTATTATATCCAATATTAATACTATGTTAGTAACTTTGTGGACGTATATCAGAATATGAGTTTAAAATGGTGGAGCCATATCATCTTCTAATTTTTTATTTTCTAACTGAAATTTATTAAATTAAACCCATGCTGTTTTGCCCTTGCACATAGTCATAACACCCTCCAAAGTTAAAAAAATCCCTCACTTACTTGCTTATTTCCAAGGGCCCAATATAAAATATTGCCAAGTGTAGAGACCCAAACACAATAGCAATAGCTATTTGAGGACTATATGCAAGATACATGTTGCAAATAAATGAATAAATAGTGTGTAAATGCCCTGGGCACCTCTTTAACAAGATTTATATAGCACAAAAAGAATATAGAGAACCGAGAGTAACTTAATACATGTAAATACTTCAATTGGATAATTTAGGCACAAAACTATATGGTAACTCGGTGCTGATTATTTTCAATTTATGTTGTATGCATTTCTATTACATGTGTTAATTTATTTCTTGTTTTCTGCGTTCTCATAGCTCCTATGATATCCTGTCATTAAAATGATTGTACAAAATATCAGGTAAGCATTAGTCTGCAAAGTTAAAACACTGTGTTTGTTCATACCAACCACCCCAAGGCAGGGTTCCTTCTCATAATGAGGTGTTTCCTAACAGCACGATAAAGTGTTTTCAAATTGGCTTTGACAAGCATATTCTGAGACCAACTTCTCCCAAGTGCATGCTGTCTGTATCCACTGTTGATACCACCATGAGCTCTGGGTTGAATTCTCGAAATTTCCTCGTTTGATATAAATGACCTGAGCTGCTGAGAACATTCCTTAAGCTTGCTGAGGAGAGTTATGGTTGATTTCTTTGGTTGGTGTGCTCTATTTTCTCACTTAATGGAAAGGGATGAGAGATGAAGCAGCTTTGTTTAGCTCTACAGTGGATGATTTTCCAGCTACTTTAATGCTTTCTTTTTGGAAAGAGAATCCTGGAAATCATTTCTTGCTATATTTATAACTTGCTCTGTATTTTCAGGGCTTCTTATTCAGTGCAGCTTTAAAATCAAGATGTGTGAGCTCACTCCTCATTTTCCTAAGACAAATATAACCACTTCCATCTTGGTCATTGAACCAATTTCTCCTTTATGCAGGCAATCAACCAGGGGTCAGGTTTATGATCATGTGGCAGGCATTTGACTAATGAAAAACATGAAATCTTTCTAGTTACTTAGGTTGGAAGAGTTTGTGTTATTGTCCCAAGACCTCTTGGCTCTAATTTATCTGACTCTTTCTGTCTCTTCTTCAGTGGTGAGGGATGATACGTTTTAGTTATTTCATCACATCTGGAAATTATAGAGGTAATAGCACTAGCATTTGTCCTCCCTCAAAGGGATCCAGGTTAAGACCATGTCACTGCATATATTTGGGAGTAAAAGTATTAGGTAGTGGCATTTTTTGAGTAAGAGCCTCACAGTCTAAAGAATGGTTTGAATTATATTTTGAAAGATATGTGCACAAACAGTGTTAATAATCAATTTTCATTTTGCCTCTGGCTCTACTAATGATTGATTTCTTCTTTATCTTTATCCTCAGTTTTGTCTTTAGACTTTCTTTGTCCCACATATCTTTAGGGACTCAGAGATTTAGGTGTAGTCAGTGGGGAGCATAGAAAAGTTCTTTTATTCAGAAATGTTATTTACATTTATATCGTTGAGGGTACTCCTGCCACTACCTCTGCAGCAAACTATTTCTAGTCTGTGAAAGAACAAGTACAATCATAGCTGTTGCATGAAATGGAGAGTTGAATAAAGAAGCTCTGAAACAAAGAAAATAAGAAGAATCGAATGGCAAATACGCTAATAATGAAATGCATGAGCAATTCTACTTGTGAAAAGGGGGGAACAGAAATGGTGGTTTTGTTTTTGTGATTGTCTGTCATATTTAATTGACTCAAAATAACATATAGGATGCATTCCTTGCCTGAAGCTCACAATTTCAATTCATCAGAGAGATGGGACCATTACAAATAAAAAGATGAAAGTAAGGTAGTGAGGTGGGCAGGGGAAGGGAGAGAGAGAGAGAGGAGATACAGTAGTTCCCAAAGGTAGATGGGTCACTGGAACAATTGTTAACAGGAGCTCATTTGGAATAGTTCACTGTGCCTGCACCATCCAGGTGGATTTTTGCAATTCCTCTCATTGAGCAAGATCAATCTGCTGCTTTTCCCTTTATCCTCCTACTCTTCTGTCTGCTTTGCTGGTAGCTTATTGAGTGTGTATTCCGTGTTGCTTCATTATGCTTATGTGGATGGCTGTGAAGGCCTGTCAGAATCCCATTCAGGTTGCTTGTCATGGGCTCATCAACACCTGGCAGGTTTGTTCTTCTGTCCTCTGGTGTGATGCAAGCAGCTCTCTGATGCAGGGGGGCAGGCTCCGTGTCAATAACCACGACCAAAGGTAAGCCCACGGGTGTCATGATGGTGTGATTTGCAGGAACAGGGCAGGGGAAAGGAGAACACCAATTAAGGACAATACAAGCGTGCCACGTGTATGTATTCCCAGCGAATTCTCAGGGCTTTTAGATTGTGAATAATTGACACCTCTATAAAGTGGATCACTGTAATTGTCCCCATCACCGAGGAGGAAATTGTCTTGCACTTTGGAAAAGCTCATTTATTCTCTGTGTATCTTTCTTGCGTACCCAGGTACTTCCCAGGGGCGCTGTGAGGACCAATTACTAATTATCTGGAAGAGCTCTCATGCTCTGATGAGATCCTTTGGAACGTAGGTGTCTGTGAAACAGTGATGATACCTTCCCCGTGTTTTCTGTAACACTTGGCAAATGGCCAGGCACCTTTGGTCATCTCATCAACATTTTCTGAATTAAATGGAAAAAGGAAACGGCAAGATGGAGGAGAGCGGGCACTCCACCCAGCCGTGATTAGGAAGCCGAGACCCCAGCACAGAAACTGACTTCACGTGACCTTCTAATTAAAATGATGAGAGATAAATAAATAATAGCCTAGGAGGATAAAAGCAATTAGATTTGGAAAGGGTCTTATGTCTATCAAGCACTCAACCAGGAATAATCAACCTGTGGGCGAATACCCACAAAAACAAAACTAGGAACATAACTCTGCAGTATCTAATGAAAGCAACACGACTCAAAGAAAGTGCAATGCTGAGATGGAATCAGTGTGCTGGGAGGCTTGGGGGTAATGTGGGAAGAACTCAAGGCAGAGTTTCGACTAAGGTTGCAGCACGGCATGATGCTGGACTACGGAGCACCCTCTGGTTTACTGTGTGATCCTAGCATGTAGGCTGGCAACACGGGCAGTATGGGCATGCTGTAGAGACTGATGCCCAACTGACACAGCTGCACCACTCTGGTTAGCATTCTTAATCCCTCTCTATTTCTCTCACTACTAAATTCAGGAGATAATAGCATATGCCCAATGGAGATTTGGGAAAGATCCAATGAGATAATACCTGTCCAAAAGGAAGAAGAGTATCTACACATAGTAAATTCTCAATAAATCCTTGTTGTCATAGATGCTTCACAGATGCTCAATAAAAAAGTAATGAACTCATTTATACCTGGGTGGACAATGATGGCAGGGGGGAAAGAAGAAAGAGTGGTGCCTACGCCCTTCCCCGATGCCCCTGATGACGGGCCCTGCATATCTAGCTTCCCCCATTCAATCAAAAAGCCCCCAATTGGGCAGTAAGTTAACAAAGAGGATACAGCAGCACCTTCCCACTCATGTGTCCATTTTCCAAGATGTCTGTGTTTTCTGCAGGTCATTTCTCCACTCTGGCGTAACAGCGTTGGAGAGTGAACAATGGGAATACGAAGTTTAGAGATGTGCTGGTAACCAGTGATTAATAACAAAAGCGAAAGCAAAAAGCAAACAATCCTCACCACACCACACTTTCCGTGCTTTCCTTTCCATAAGAGCATTATCTTCCCCTGCTTCCCAGCAGTCGGCTTTCTGTAAAACATCCCCTTGGCCTGGGGCCACATTTGTTCTCCCACCACTACAGTTTGCTTTCTACTCCTTTTCTCACAACTGTGCTCGCTAGGGTCCTCGGTGCCACCCTCCTTAACTGATTCCAAGGCCGCTGTTCAGCCTTTCAGCCCTGGCTCTCCTGCTGTCCTTGACACATTGCTGGCTTCTTTCGAAAAGTGAATTCTTTCTCTCACTAGTTGCCTTTTACATCTTTATTCGTTTCTGGATTTCACACTATCAGTGGTGGACAGCAGGAGGCTTGGGAAGTCAGAAATACAGCTGGAATAACCCCAAGCCTCTTGCTGTCCACCACTGATATAGTGGTTTCCAGGGCTCTGCCTGGCCCTTGCTCCCTTTAACCCCACCTGCAGAGAAGCCCCCCTACTCTAGAACTTCACATCCTGCCTCCCTTCCTCTCCATGTACAGTGGGGTGGAAGCTGCCACAGTTTTGTGACTTTCCTGAGGCTGTTGCCTTTGTGCTTTCAAACCTATCCTACCATCTCCTGTGATTCCCACCCACCTCTCCATTGATCTTATTCCTGGTCATCCGTCAGGTCTCAGCTTAAAAGTTCAGAGACTTTCCCACTATTTAAACAACTAAGTCCCTTAACACAAATTTCCTCCATTATAACACTCAGCCTATTTTTTTAAATCACATGTAGATGTTTGTAATCCCTGATGGATCCCTAGTTATGACTGTACAGCTTGTCCTATGAACAGGTTGAGGGTAGGAAGTATCGCATAGGGATAGAAATCTCACTTGTGCTCTGTAATCTCTGGCATGGGACAACTCTGTCCAGAGATTGTGCCTTTATCTAATTTACACAGAAAGAACTTTAAGGCCAGTAGAACTGTTATTCCCCCAAAACTTCTAAGGTCAAGGAAGAAGAAACTGTGTCTGTATCATTCATCACTTAATTTTCAGCTCCTATACACAGTGCCTAGAATTTTTCAACTATTTAATGCTAAATGCTAAATGTATAAACCTATCATCTTCTAGAATGGCATTGTCCTATATGGTAGTCTTCAACCTGCATGTGGCTACTGAGCCCTTGACAGGTGGCTTAAGATGTGCTAAGGATAGAAGACACACCCAGTTTAAGATTTAGCAAGAAAATATCTTATTCATTTTGTATTGCTTAAAAAATAACATTTTATACATATTGTGCTAAATAAAATACATGATTAAGATTAATGTCAACTGTTTATACTTCACATGTGCACCATTACCAGATGGTTTGTCTCTGAGGCTCATGCTGGATCCCAGGGGACAGCACTATTCTAGATTTTCTGCTGAACACTGCTCTGTGTCCAAGCATGCATTGAACACCTCCAACAAACACCCCACAGACATGTTATATGCAGCAAAATTGAATTTATTTTTCCCAATGACTTGCACCTCCTTCAATGGTCACAACTCATCCAGTCACTTAGGATAGAACATTGGAATATTTCTTCACTCTGTTTTCATAAAAGGACTCTGTTCCTCCAATTTGTCCTTTGCTAATCTGCCTGCCACAAAACTATGAACGTGACTGCCAGACTGTCCAGCGTAAAGCCCCCTAAGCATGCCAGAGACCCTCTCCGATGAGGCCGACCGGCACCTCTCACAGGGGTCACGTTATTGTCCCTACATCTGCTCATTGAATTGTTTCCCTAACTCCCTCTGTGTAATGCTAAAAAAATTGCTAACATTTACTGACAATGTTCCAAATATATATTCTCAGTTTACAGCAGAAAAAACTGAAACGGGGAAGTAAAATAATTTTCCCAGTGTTTCACCTGAGTGACAGAGCTGGTATTTGAACCTAGACCATTTGACTTTTGAGTCTGGCCTCTTAACCAATGTGCTGTATTTCACTTCCACAGAAACGAAGTCATTTTGGTTTTCTGAATACATCAAGATTCCCTCTTTTTTTCAGCTTTACAAATTTTTTTTTCTTTGCTTAGTCACTGCCACTATCCCTTTATCACCTTACCCTTTTATCACCTTATCTAGCAAATCAATTCTTAGACATCCTCTAAAACACATCCCAAAGATACCTGTGTGTAAACTTACCAGATCTTACCAGAAATGTTTAGAAGTTTTCCCTGTGTGCTTGCCTAGCATTTAAAACAACGCAAACATGATGATTCTTCCTCATGGAAGAATCTTGGATTTCCAGCATCAAGCACAGTGCTTGACACATAGCTGGGTCCCAGTGAACAGTTGGATTTCTGACTGCAGAGGTGAAGGGGACAGGACATTTGAACAGGAACAACTCTTGGCCAGGAGGTTGTGAGATTGCAGATTGAGTTGACATTGTCTGGGCTCTTGAGATTTCCCATTTTAATTTGAGACACCCTGAAGCAAGTGAGAATGACATTCATTCTGGTTATCCTAGCTTATCATTCACAAAACCATTTTTGACAAAGAGTCATAGAATTTCAAGACAGTGTTGGAGATGAAACAATTTAATAGCTAAAGCCCTAATTTTACAAAGAAGTCAAATGAGACAAGAAAGATCAAGTAACTTATCTACTATGACACTGAAAGTTAGTAGGAGAGCCTGTACCTGAAGATGAACCTCCTGACTTCCAGTTCCCAGCTTCTGTTTCTTTCCTGTGGACACACAAATACTAAAATGATTTTATACACACACACATATGTGCACGAGCACACACATGCACACACGTCTTTTTATTTATAGTCTATGCTTAGTAGATTTGACATGTACCCTTGTAAAATAACACAATAATTAAGAAAGTGTGGTGGAGGCTATGTTAACCAGTTTCATGAAAGTATTCATATAAAACCAGCACATTGTATCCCATAAATGCATTAATGTACACAGCTATGATTTAATAAAAAAAAGAGCACATGTTTATTTCACCTAAGCCCTGGGTTAATTTATAGAAATGGTTAAGATTATTATAAATTTAATGATTTATACATAGGATCTCATTATCTATTTCTATATTGTACCAAAAATGGCACCACCTCACTTTTCCCCAGAATGGGGAAAGTTTATCCATCAACAGTTTTCAAACCAAGCAGGTAGTACAAAGGAATCCAGTTTTTCTGACTTCTTTTTTCCCAGTTCTCCTTGTTCCTATAAGTACCACCATAATGGCAGCTAACATTTTGTTGTTCTTTACCATGATTTCTGTAAAACACTTTAGATGCCTTTCCACATTCAATCCATGTAACAACCCCATCAAATAGCTCATTGTTATGATTTCCCATTTTCTACATGCAGTTGAGGGTACTGAAGCTCAATGCAATAAATTCCACAGGGTCGCCAAACGTTTAAATGTCAGAAAGTGCAGTTGTATTTAAAGCAAAACTGACACCAAAGCTTATGCTTGACTCCACTAATCCAGTCCATGTGTCTTTAACGGTATACTTATTTTCTGTTAAGAATGGTGGCATCACAGAATTAAAGACCTAGAAATGATGGTAGATATTATCTGGTCCCTAAAAGCCATTTGGTAGCAACACGGAATGATGTTCTGAAAAAGAAGTGAATCAACTTCTTCTGGACTTTGTGTGCTTGCAATTTTGTTTTTCATATTTTTCCATATCCCACTAAGGTGATTTTAATAGTGTACATATATACTTAATAAATATGAATGATTGGCTCTCATAAATGCTTCCCTAAATACATACAGCCATATAAACACGTACATATGCATATGTGTATATCAATGTCTAGTCTATGTATTTCCAATAATACAGACAGAGTAACAACTAGCCTGTCAAAACACAGCAAAAGGACCGCATTATGCGTAGAACTACAGTATCATTACTGTTGACAAGGGTAGAATAGATGAGTGTCCCTTAACTACTGCTTGTCAGGGCCTACTCCTATCTCAGCACCCAGTTTAAATAGTGCTCAGCCAGCTGCTTGTGGATTTAGCCAACAATGCATGTTAATGCAAAAGTCTGATTGCCCAGATGGTAATTTCTAGGCCTATGCTCAAAAATAGTAACTGTGCAGTGCTCTAAAGCATCTATATCTACCCTCCACACAGACTAGTATTTTCTTGTTTTCTTCATAGATTCCTCTTCTATGCAGAACAGACGTGTAGACAGTGGATATTTTAATAACTCCAACTAGGGACAGAAAAGGAAAATGGAAGGGAATGGGCAAAAATCATCCCAAACTGTGAATATTTTCTTTAATACTCTGTCCTTACCTTCGGCTGCGTTCTCCTTTTCCTTGCTCTTGCTGTTGTATACACAGAACCCACTCTAGCTGGGAACTTTCCCCTCTATCACCAGCACAGTGACTTTGCGCTTAGAAACAAAGACTTGAATCCTAACAGCCGCAGAGCAAACAGACCAAACAAACAAACAAACTTCAAGTGCTCTGAGGGAAAAACAAGGAAAAAGTCCCCGTTTTAAAGTCTAACTAGCCCTTTGCCAGCCCCAAGGTAAGACATTGCAATTATATTATGGAAAATCAAATCTCCAGGGCAGTGCTTTCAAACAATTCAACTTGTGACAAGAAACAGAATAACCCTCAACAGTTTATCAAAGCAAAGCTACTTACTATTTATTTATTTATTTATTTATTTTTGCAGTTTTGGTCGGGGCCGGGCTTGAACCCACCATCCCACCCCCCCACTCCCCAGCGAATGGGGCTGGCACCCTACTCCTGGAGCCACAGGCGCCACCCAATCAAAGCAATTTTTATTAACAATTCTGAATCCCTTTTATCAGGAGTACTCTCTGAAGCAAAACTATAAAGGTTGCGAAGACCTAGGATACCATCTTTGCTGTGATATACCTTGGGTATATGGGGAGCTCTTTCTGATGATTCCTTTTCTCTCTGGAGAGAGATAATTTCACTGCCTTATGGGAGGGCCTCTCTTCCTATAAATGGCATCAATTCTGACCTCCATCAGCCCTTCCTGGTTCTGTAACAATAAACATAGAAAGAAATTGTTCTGAGCTTGGTTTGTTTATTATAGTTCTTTCCCTAGCCAGCTCCCTTTGCTAATCTTTCTATTCCCATAGGCAGAGAATCTTTACAGGGTAAAAGTGTCCATTTCAATCTCTGCATTTTTTTTCTTAGATTTGAAATAACTGGGCTCAGCTACTCTGACCTTGAATTACATTCTGCCTCCCCCAGCCATAAAAAATTAGCAGGAAGTGAAGAACATAGAGTTTTCATGTCTTTGCAAATCCATATTTTGCATGGTGAAGGCTACACTGGTTCCAAAGGCAAAGGGAAAGCCTATCATCCCAAAAGAATGACAGATAAGGATTAGGTTTAATACTGGAAAACATTTAGAAACTGAAAGAAAGACCACATTCATGACAGAAATGAAAGGGGCCATTCTTTGGCAAAACATAAAACAGCATCTGTTGAAATAACTCAAGTTCTGAGCTGCTTTGCATGGTGTCCTTTGTTGCCCAAGGATGGCAGCTTCCCTCAGGCCTTTGAGAACATGAAATGATGACAGATAAAGGTCCTGTGCCAAGAGGCAAGAAAAAAATATCACATTTTGATGTGCAACTACTTGACTTTCAGCCATCTAAAAATGCAGAGAGGAGGCTGTCAATTACATTTAATGAACTGCCTGGGTAGCACTGGGTGATTAATTTCCAGTTTTACCCTGCTCTGTCATGTACTGTGGCGAGCACATTACCAAAGTGTTCTGGATAGGAGGAAAGAAAAACCCCGCATGTGTAATCTGCTCCAGGTGTGCAGAGTGGGCTCTCTGCCCTCTGTCTTTGGCCCTGTACCCTACCCCACTGACATTCTGGTGTGAGGTCTTGGCTCTCTCTGTATGCAACATTCATAATAACAAAGTCCAGAAAATTCCCTATCAATTCACATATTTGTAGCACCAACTCATTCTTTGTCTGCACTTTTATTTAACATTATAATTTTTACGTACAAAATATGGAAAACAAAAACATAATCTTGGTCATTCCTTAAAACAAAGAACTAGACAAACTACCTCTTGTAGATCATTAGCAAAGCTTTTAACACACACGACTCAGGGTGTTATGAGAAACAGAAAATGAACTTCTTAAATGACCAAGATCATTTTCACTTGGTTAGTCCAGAAAACAGTAACCATAAAACACAGAAGTGCTTTACCATTTCATATTTATTCACCAAACTTCTGAGATACGCTTGACTCAAGAACTAGTAATGTTTCCCCCACATATGAGGTATCTAATAGATACTAGCCATGCCAAAAGAAAAAAAAAAATTGATCTTGTTTTACTGCAAGTACATTTTATGACTTTTTCTTTGATGATTGAACCATGAATTATTCCAGAGGGAGGTACTTTGTTGTCTGTTTATAGTACCTCTGAACACTCCTAATGAGTTACCAATTTTTGTAAGGAACTCTAATAGTAAAACATATATCTACATATTGAAAAATTCATTTAAGCATCTTCTGTGTTTCCAATGATACAAAAATTAATGGTCTTTTAAATTAAATGCTGATTCCAAAAATTTCTCTCTTGTCTAAGACTGTACTTCAGCTTGTGTATTGCACACTGTAGGTTGGGAGAAATGTGATTTAATTCAAAGTATGATTTTTATTTTAAGAGAAAACTTGGCTTCAATTGTTTAAAGATGGATTACCCAAAAGGAGAATATACACTTAATCCGAAGACCTTACTGATGACAATCTTCATTTTAATTTTATTTTGGCTTCCCTGATATAATTCAGGAGGTGGAAAGACTTACCAAGTAGGAAAAGCTTTGCGAGGCAGCAGTTGGGTAATATTCTGCAGCAGCTGAGGTGTTGCATCAGAGCCCAGCACTGTCACCGGTTCTCAGTTCTAGGATACAACAAGATGTTATTACCCAACGTGAGGCTCATTTCTCCTTGAGAACTGTTGAATGTTGTTACTGATGTGGAAAATATTTTGTGGTCAGGGAGGATGATGTTGGGACGATTTTAAGCTGAGCTGAAATCTGGAAAAGGAAGCCATACAATCTATTCAAACCGAGTGGGCGCTTTCAGTATAAACTCCATTCCCACGTGCCTCAAGAGAAATAATGCCTATCTCAGTAAAGGAGTTACTTTCTCTCTTTTTCTTTTCTTTTCTTTTCTTTTCTTTCTTTCTTTTTTTTTGTGAGCTTTCTCCACTTCTGAAGGGAAACAAAAAGGCATTGTGCCCTTTCATCCCCTCTCTGTTATGAATCTGATCTTCACTTAAAGGTAAATCTGAAGAAAAAATGAAAGTTCTTTATTATGGTATTCAGTGGATCCTAACTTGACTTTGTATCAGTCATTATGTTTAACTTTATTCTAAAATTTAGAGACAGGGAACTGGGACTCAGAGAGTATAGGAAACTAACCTTAGCAGTTGTTAAGTAATAGAGGGCAAATTCCCTTCCAAGTCTTGCTAATTCCAGAACCCATATTCTGCCCCTCTACCATGCTGGCTTCCACCCAACTGAACCGAGGGAGCAAAGGCCCTGTGCCACTAATTCACCAAAATTGTGTTTCTCTGATTCCCTGTCATTTCTTAAGGGTTAGGTTCCATAAGGTATCTATGTTTAGAAAGCCATGAGCAAAGTTAATTTTATATTCAATATTCACAAGCGCTTACATTCAGGAGGGTGGTTTGTTGTAGGGTTAAAATGAGATCCAGGTTGACCTTCATCTCCAAGCCTCTCCCTCCTCCTGGGGGAAGTCTTAAGAGTCAGTTTTGTGCTTGTGATATGCCTGCCTGACCCAGAAGACTTGCATTAAAGGAAATGTGCTTATCAAGGAGCCATGTTCTCTGGGTCTTGGCCTTGGAGGGCAAGTGAAGGTCAGAGCAAGGCTGCCTGGCAATTATTTCATCACATTATTCCATGGAACATCAAGAAACATCAAGACATCTAGAAACATGGAAACTTGTTTCCTAATTTTCTCAAAAAAATGCCACTAACCAAAGCAAAAAAGACTTGGATAGAAGAAAGAATCCATTGTTTAGTCTTTTCGTGTCCCAACAGTTAATAACACAAAGGTTATATTCACAGAGGAAAGATGCTTTCCTTTTCTGTCAAAATAAAGGACAAGATACCGTAGGAAATATTTTGTAGAAGTCCTTCCTGCTGGAACTCCATAAACAGTACAGGTTTAAGAGCAAAAGTAGCTTCAATTCATGAGACGAATCCCTTTTGTATTTCGGGAATTCCAGTGCTGTATTTGTACTGTGTGCTGCAACCTAAAGAAGAAATGCAAATGCACTTCTTCATTTTTCCTTTGCTAATGGTGGACACCAGGGGCTCACCTTTCAATCTGTGAAACAATGATTTCTTTTCAAATCTGAAATCCGAATATTTACTCACACAATGCCCACACAATGCCCGCCTTTGACTTGGAATTTTTCTCCAGTCATTATCTTCCAGAGAATTCTTCTCCACTCCATTATCCTCTAAGTTCTGAGTCATATCCCAAACCTGTTACAATTTAAACTTCAAGCTCTGGCTTTTTATGGACTTGATGTTTCATAGTATCTCCTCTGCTTTTCCATCGGTAAAACCTAATTTGAATTCAGAATCATCAGTATGTAAAAGCAAGCCTAATGTCCTTTATCATGGTATATTCTTATTTAGAGAAACTAAAATATTTGTAATCTTACCTGACAACAATTAACATACTATAAAGAATGGAGTAAAATTTAAATATAAGAACCAGTAATAGAAAAAGAATGGAAATTTGGGGGCAGAGACTTTCTGTATTGGTAAATCTGCCTCCCTTTTAGATAAATGATTTGATTTTATATCATCATGGTCCTCTTTAGGCACTTTCAGAGGCATTATTACAGTGTTGACTAGAGTGAAAGCTATCCTGTTTATATATATTCTTTGATTAAAAGAATTAAAGTTTTTTAAAATATGTGTGCTTAAGATGTTATATTAAAAGTATCATTATCATTATTTCATAATGAAGTTTCAAAATGACAAAAAAGTTGTATTTGCTTCACTTTGAAAAGTCTGATTAGGTCAAGGAATCTAGATATACTTTGTATATCAGCTTTCAGAGATGATACCCTGTCAAGAAAGAATGTCTGGGCTCAGTACCTGTAGCTCAGCGGCTAGGGTGCCAGTCACATACACCATGACTGGCGGGTTCAAACCCAGCCCACGCCTGCCAAACAACAATGATAACAACAACAACAACAACAACAACAACAACAAAATATTCCGGCATTGTGGAGGGCACTGGTAGTCCCAGCAACTTGGGAGGCTGAGACAAGATATTCACTTAAGCCCAAGAGTTTGAGGTTGCTGAGAGCTGTAACGCCATAGCACTCTCATGACGGTGACATAGTGAGACTCTGTTTCTAAAAAAAAAAAGAAAAAAAGTCTGTATACAAGTCTAAGTCCAAAACTCAAGTAGGAAAAACATTTTCACAAACTGTTCCACATGAAGATTTACGTACTGTGTCCAACCTCATAGTAGAGTTCTTACTTATTAATACTTTTGCCTATGTCTACCCATGTGAAATAAACACCACTATTGTCCCTTTCCTCATTTGACCACCCTACCCATTGATATGGCCTGCTGCGTGATCAAGTTGGCTTCAATGTTTGATTGCTATCGATTGTCCAAAATGAATGGATTGGGTCCCAAATCATCAGTTAATACATACAATTAATACATACTTTGGAGCTCAATTTGCCTTAATGATGTAATATTGCATTTTAGTGATTGACTGGAAAGTGGTTTGTTTCTGCAAACTCAGGCCTTATTGCCAATGTTGAAGAAACACTTCAGACTACCAAAGCTTTAGATCAGTGTCTAAAAGCAGGAATAAAACAGGAATAAATGCATCAAATACAAAGAATAGAAAAAGAAAACAATTCATTAATTTTAAATGCATCTGTCGGCCCTAATTTTTATGGCTTGCTCTATGTAAATGTATAGATTTTAAGTCATTTTTTTAGCATTCACCATTTTCAGAAAATATTTATTGTTATTTATTTATTTATTTATTGAAACTGGGTAATAAACTCTGCTAAAGCTGCTAAAGAAGGAAAATGCCAGAGAAAGAAGACTGCCTCCCCGTGTGGGAGGCGACTGGGAAAGGAAAACGCCTCCAGCTTGGGGCTGTTGAGCAGTTGCAGTTGCTAGTCAAACTTTTTATCCACCAGCACTTCCAAATACAGGAAAGGGCCCAGGTTTTGTTTCCCTGTCCTATTTGGAAAATAATTCAATGTTTCAGCTTTACTGAAACATTACAAAAACCTCTTTACTCTGGCAGAAAAATAATCAGTTTGAAGAGTCATTTCGGGGTCAGCTTTTCCTGGAAAGAGTAGGGCATGGGCTCACACACTCGGGCACGCCCGCAAGCATATACACACATACTCATCTTTGTTCTTTTCTTTTTTCTTTGCAAAAGTGTTTACTATCTTGCTGGAAAAACATTTCTGTTCCTTGTTCCTAAAATAATTTCTTTTGTTTGCTCTTTCCTTCAAAATATCAATTTAAAATTTTTCCACCACCCTTCTGAAAGAACTATTCTTTTTGTAACTAAATCACAATTTTGCTAAAAAGACTTTTACTTGACAGATTTGGACACTAAAAAGGAAAAGAATTAAGGAACTAAAAAGCTATAGTAATGGAAGATAAATTGTAAGCATTCCATATGAAATCAAAAGCCCCCGTGCCTATTTGATCTTAAGAAAATTAAAGGACCACCATACCCCATAAGAGAACTTAGAAAAACTGAGTACCTTAAAAACACTCTTACTACCTGTTGGCTTCCTTTCAGCCAAATTAAAATAAACTAATCAAATTAATATTAACAGTCAACACATTTTAAAGTATTACAAGAATTATAGATATCTAATATTTTATTGCTTTTGGAACCTAGACAATACTTTCAGTTGCATAAAGTAGTGTTGCTTTTACAGATTTAATCAGTATCTCCAGGTCTACAGATTATTAAAAAAGAAATCCAGGTAGATAAGACAGATAGAAGAAAATTATTAGACTTAATTTTCATTACAAGACAACAGATGAGAAACATTGTATGTTTTTATTAAGCCAGACATAGACACCTAAACATAGTCTAATTGTTTCTTTCTGTCTGTCTAGCTCTGCAGTCCACACCCCCTGGGAGGCACACTGGTACCTGCCTGTGGCCTGTTAGGAACATGGCAGGAGGTGAGAAGCAGACAAGTGAACAAAGCTTCATCTGTATTTACAGTAGCTCTCCATTGCTAGTATCAGGAGGTGTCCTGAGCTCTGCCTCCTGTCACATCAGCAGGGACATGAGATTTTCGCAGAAGCGCAGACCCTACTGTAAACTGCTCATGTGAAGGATCCAGGGTGTGTGCACCTTATGAGAACCTAAAGCCCCCACTCCCCTCCCTGGTCTGTGGAAAAATTATCTTTCATAAAATCGGTCCCAGGGGCCTAAAAAGATTGAGGACCTCTAGTCTGGCTGTTTATCTCAATTTATCTGGGGCTCAATTTACCTTATATCCCTTGCATCCCAGATTGGAGCTTCTCAGGTCTTGTAGTACTTGAAACCATCATTTGCCTTCATTTAAATTTCTTTATTCATGGATAGTTAACACACATAAAATATACCAGTGCTAGTAAGGAGTCATCTAGTTCTTTTAAATCATAGGTGATACATTGAATTTCTAAAGTTCAACTTTAGATGGCTGGACATGAAAAGTGGCTGAAACATAGAGCATAATGAAAGATTAACTTGACAGTGAATTTATACGATAACAGTAGCTCTCAAAGTGTGGACAAGGAACTCTAGGACCTATAACTTTTTAAAGGGTCTATGAGATGAAAACTATTTTTATAATAAACTAAGATGTTAATTTCTCCATTTACTCTCATCCTCTCACAAATGTCCAAAGGAAAAAATTTCTGGGAAATGTTTTGTTTATTTCAGATTAATATGAGGATACAAATGTTTAGGTTACATTGATTTCATTTCTAAGGTAAAGTTCAAGTTGTAGTTGAGACCTTCACCCAGGGCGCATGTTGAACACCCTCATATTGTGCACATTAAGTGAGATTCCGCCAATCACTTTTCCTCTCCCCACTCCCCCTTCTTTTTACTCCTCTTGGCTAGACTATACTTGAGGTTTGAGGAGGAGGGGAGTATAGTTATTTATATTTTGGTTTCATATTAGTATGGAGTACGTTGGTACTTTTTTTCCTGAGGGATTTTTGATGTGTGAGATCATAACAGTCTACATAGAGAAGTAAATGTAAAAGTCTAGCTATCTCTATTAAACTAGAATAAGACATTTGTAAAAATGTAAAATGGTAATTTGTTACTCAATTTTGTGTTGCCTAAAATAATACCCCAAATTGAGTAATTAATAATGAAAAGAAGTTTATTTACTCAAAATTCTTCATGCTGGGAAGTTCAAGGGCTTGGCTCTGGCTTCTGACCAGAGATTTGGTGCTATATCGCAACATGGCAGAGAAGGTCAATGAGAAAATGGACAAGAGCAAAAAGGGGAAAACCTGAAGGGTGTGCTGGCTTCATCACAATCCATTCTCAAGAAACTAATCCATTGCCATGAGAACTAATACAATCTTGAGTACTCACAACCACAAGAAGAGCACCAAGCCATTTATGGGGGAACTGCCCCCAAACCCAAATACCTCTCAGGTCCCAACACTGTCATGTTGCGGATCTAATTTCAACATGAGTTGTGCAGGGGACAAACCAACCATAGTTAAACCACAGCAAATGCACCACATTTTTTTTGGTTTGTTTTGAAAAAGATAGTTATTTTTCCATAAAAATATGCCCTTTATGTCAACATGTAATGAGAATATTATTGTTCCTTCATAGTGAATTAGTAATTAATTATAACATAGTAATTTCTATATTTTAATTTCTAAAATAAATATTGAGAGAGATAATCCACATTAACAAAAATTGGGGAGACAGTATCTTCAAAAATGTTCAAGCAGGTAAAGGAGTCCTAAGATCAAAACATCTGAGAATGCCATTTTATAACATTGGAATCTCAATTTACTTTTAAAGCTTTAGTTACCAATGTTGCCAGAATCAAAATTAAGGTAACACTTGTTATAAAAGTCTTCAAAATTACTATTTGGAAAGATTACATTCATGCTTCTTTTATTGGTTGTTAATCAAAAAAATATAGCAAACAGAGCAATTTTAAATACAGTATTCAATATGATTAATTCCAACTGTTCCATTTCTGGACGGCCACTCTTTCTGGGGGCCTAACTTTGCCTTCAATACTAGTATATTAAGAAGCATAATGCTCGTGTGCTTTATGTGCACCCCAAAAAGTTTGCTGACTTGAACTGAATTAAGGCTACTTTCTCACTAAACTTTATTTGACTAAATTTTTAAGTTGATTTTGTTTATCTTAATTATTATCTTGATGGTCAACAAAATTAATTTGGCAGGCACTGTTGTAGGAGTCAAAAGGTGCCCCTCCAGAACTACCCTGGTGGAGCCTAAATTCTTGATCTAGACTTGCTCCTATGTGAATGTGAGCAAGTACTTCAACTTCTTTGCACTTACATTTCTTCATCTGAAAACAAGGAATAGAAAATAAAACCTTAAAATTTTGCCATTATGCAGATTAAATACTTAACACATGCAAAAACAAACCTTTAAACTTAGTGAATAACAAATGCTATATAAAGATCACTAAATACAATGCCATCTAACTTCAACTGATGCTCAGAGGAAGTGCATGGATATCCATGATTTGTTTATCAAAGAAAATTTCACAGAATTTTGCAGTTTAAATAATCCAGACATCTCAATCCTTTATGTTCATTCCCACTGCTCAAAGTTAAGAGTAGCTGGTTATATAAGATAAACAACCACAAAAGCACTAAGGATACTGAGAGAAAAAAAAAAAAAAAAATCAGAATGTAGACACAGACGCTTAGAAGCACCACAGAGAAACTCAAACATATTCAGCTAACAAAGCATCAAAAATATGACAAATGAAATTATCTCATCAATTGGGCAAAAGAAAAGAACTTTGGGGCAACTCTTCTAACTAATTTGGGTTTATTTTATAAATAATATAAATGATGACATAATTTTACAATTATGACTTCAATAGTGTCTTTACAATTGTAGCCAGTCTTCAGAAAGTATCTCATAATAATGAATATACAGAAGTAGGTGATGTAGTCTAGCTAAAAGCAAAGAAAGAATCAAACAATTTCTAGCACAATTTTTCACCCTTGGGCTTCTGCAATTTCATGTGGGTTGATTTTCCAACTCATGTTTTCCAACAAGATAAAAACCCCGTTCTGCTTGCCAGACCTTAAGTCCCAAGGATGTGGACATAAAGCAGGATGGATGGACTGGGCTTATCAACCTTGGATGGTGCTCAGTATCCTCCAGTTTAATTGTCATCATGCCAAACATCCAAGCTTTTGAGCTCAGTCATGAGGAATGGTGATGTATAGCTTCCAATTTTCTTTAGAGCCTTTTTTTTTTTATCCTTTAAGCTTATCTGAATTCAAATAGTTACCAGAGATGAAGTATGTTTCCAGATAAGTTTTATTTAATTAGCTTTGACAACTCATCTCTTCATTCATTCATATTTGACCTAAATGGAATAAGTTTAAAAAAACATAGAAAAAAAAAAGAAAAGTTAGTTGAAAAACATGAAAAAGGAGAATTTCTCTTGAGATGGATTACAGACTAAAATTTGCTAGAACCTTGTCATAGAACCATACAGGGATGGAAAGTCTTAGGGCCTGTTCTGAGGTTAAGTGGCTGCACTAGAAGGAAGGGGGCAGCTCACACCACAGAGCTCACTGTTGGAGAAGCTCATTTAACTTTAGAACGACAGCTCATTTGAGGTTGTCACCAGGGTCTTTAGAGGAAAAAAAGATAAAAATAAAATAAGGAGCAATTTATTGCTCTTCAGATATAGCTCTTTAAAGTAGTGAATTTTAAAACTGGCAAGAAACGGAAACCCGCACATCGAAGTACATACAGACTTGGAAAAAATCAAGTTTTGAGATTTGTAAAGGAAGACTTGAAGTGAATTATGAAACCCGAACGTGTACCTTTTCCCTGTGGATGTTTAGACGGGTTCGCGCCTAGTAAGCAAAGTCCATTTCTGTGATAAGCATGGCGTGTCTTTCAGTTCATGTCGTTTACGACCAGAGGCCTCGCCACTCCCCAACACAAAGTGGGTTCTGTGGGGGTTTGCACGCGGGTGGTGCCTGGGCCTGGGGCGCAGCCACAGTGAGGGGTCTGGGCAGCAAGGAGGGGGCGTCTCGGAGAAGCTGCTCAGCCCGCGGCTCCGGTGCTGCGGCCAGGACTGCATCTGTCTCCTCCCCAGTCTTGTTACCACACTGGAATTACCTTCTTTTTTTTTTTTTTTTTTTTTAATTAAATCATAGCTGTGTACATTAATGTGGTCATGGGGCACCATACACTAGTTTCATATACCGTTTGACACATTTTCATCACACTGGTTAACATAGCCTTCCTGGCATTTTCTTAGTTATTGTGCTAAGACATTTACATTCCACATTTACTAAGTTTCACATGTACCCTTGTAAGATGCGCCGCAGGTGTAATCCCACCAATCACCCTCCCTGTGCCCACCTCCTTCCTTCCTCCCCTCCCTTTCCCTCTTCCCCCTATTCTTGGGTTATAACTGTGTGATAGCTTCCATGTGAAAGCCATAAATTAGTTTCATAGTAGTGCTGAGTACATTGGATACTTTTTCTTCCATTCTTGAGATATTTTACTAAGAAGAATATGTTCCAGCTCCATCCATGTAAACATGAAAGAGGTAAAGTCTTCATCTTTCTTTAAGGCTGCATAGTATTCCACGGTGTACATA
>CAUYPK010147265.1:0-79323 GCA_963574355.1 Loris lydekkerianus
CCTGTATAAAAATCTCCTTCCTGGCTCAGAGCCCGTAGCTCAGTGGTTAGGACATCAGCCACATACACCAGGGCTGGTAGGTTCGAATCTGGCCCAGGCCCACTAAACAACAACAACTACAAAAAAAAAAAAAAAAAAAAATTGCTAGGCGTTGTGGCGGGTACCTGTAGTCCCAGCTACTTGGGAGGCTGAGGCAAGAGAATCGCTTAAGCCCAAGAGTTTGAGGTTGCTGTGAGCTATGACACCACAACACTCTACTGAGGGTAACAAAACCAAACTCTGTCTCAAAAACAATAAATTAAATAAATAAATAAAAGATGATACACATGGCTTTGCATTATATTTCTGTTGGAAAGAGGAACTAAATTGTAAGGTAAGAACCCTCTTCCTGGGTGGCCCCTGTGGCTCAATGAGTAGGGCGCTGGCCCCATATACCAAGGGTGGTAGGTTCGAACCTGGCCCTGGCCAAACTGCAACAATAAATAGCTGGGCATTGTGGCAGGCGCCTGTAGTCCCAGCTACTCGGGAGGCTGAGGCAAGAGAATCGCCTAGGCCCAGGAGTTGGAGGTTGCCATGAACAATTGACGCCACAGCACTCTACCAAGGGCAATAAAGGAAGACTCTGTCTCAAAAAAATAAAAAAAGAACCCCCTTCCTTCCACCTCTTAAAACGACCTAAAGTGTGTATTTTTGGTGGAAGGAGGGTGGTAAGGACTGTAGCTTTTGGAGGCTGAATGCCTGGACCTCCTGGCCTCAGCCCTGCCTCAAGCCTCCCATTACACTCACCTTCTCGAAGCACCACTCGTTCGTATGGTGGGTAGTGACCCTGTTTGGTCAGAGCTGACAGATCCTCGCGGCTCCTCTGGGTGGTCTTCTTGGCTCCTCGACGAAGACCTCGAAGCCTCCAGAACTCGGCCCGAGCACTGGAGCTTGCTGAGGAGCCTGGCACAACCCCGACAGCCCGCTGCGCAGCCTCCAGACTGGCTAGTTGCTCTGCCCTGGGGAGAAGGGGATAGTGGAGCGCTGCAGTTGGCAGAGTGACAGCCCCAGAGACAGCCTTGTCCTCTCCCTTAGAACCTGTGCACAGGTTGGCCCGCAGGGCAGAAGGAACTGCAGGTGGGATTAAGTAAAAGACCCTAAGACGGGAGGTCATCCTGGATTGACCCGTGGCTTAGTGTCCCCACAGGGGTCCTCACACGAGGAGGCAGGAGGGTCGAAGGCAAAGAGAGACTGGAAGATGCTGCTCTGCTAGCTCTGAAGGGGGAGGAAGAGGCCCTGAGCCGAGGGAAGTGGTGGCCTCTCATTGCTAGAAAAGAGATGGGTTCTGCCCTGGAGCCCTGAGGAGGTACTAGCCTGTCACACCTCGATTCTAGGGCTGCTCTCCAGAACTCCAGAGGATAAGTCTATATTGTTTAAAGACACTAAGTTTGTGGTCACCTGTTCCAGCAACAATAGGAACTAATATAATTGCCAGCTGGGTCTCCCCCTCCCCCGAACCTTCTGTAGGCTTCCCTGAATGGGACCCAACAATGCTGCTAAGTTGTAACATCTATCTCCAATGGGGAAACTGAGGAGGAGGATGGGGGATGGTTCCTACCTGCTCTGGTTGGGAATGACACCCCGCTCTTGCTCTCGGAGGTCACGACCCATGCGCACTGCCAGCCAGAGGCCTCCTCGAGCATGGCTCTGCCCAGACCCTGGGTACAGTGTATCTAGCACATGAAAGACGTCGCCACGGGTAAAGCCCAGGCCAGATGGCGGGCTGGGCTCCAGCTCAAAGTGTGTGCGGATATAGAAGGAGTCACCCACTCGAGATTGCACCATTTTCTGGAAGACTGGAAGATAGAGGAGGCCACATGAGCTGCCTGCATCCAAGCCACAGGGACCCCACTCTGGGGGGACTCCATGTGCTCTCCACGCAGGGCCCAGGGAGGGGGTGTAGGGGACACGGACATGCCCACTGCCTGTACTCACCACCAGGCAGCAGGGTAGGTGCTCCCAGACTCCAACGGATGCACATGCACACACGTGCACATGCTCATGTGTGAACATACAAACACAAACACACACTCACTGTCCTGCTTCTGTTGTGTCAAGAGTTCTATTTCCTCGCCTGGTGGTAGCCCCAACAGAAACTGCACAGCCTCCTCCCGTGTCAGGCTCTGGAAGGGCATGCCGTTTGCCTGCCAGGAGGAAAGTGTGATGATGGAAGAAGCCCCAGACACCCCCTGGTGGTGCACAAGATCAGGCCTCCCTTGGGCAGAGCCAGCCCTAGCTGCTTGCAGAGTGGCCAGTGCAGCCTGGGCAAGTGGGAGAAGGCTTTCTGACTGGGACATCACCCTGTACCATGTGATGTTGTGACACAGACAGCTGACAGCTTTATAGAGATTTGAGGTTCTTCACACAGAAACAAGGCACAGCACAGTGCAAGCGGCATGGATGCCCAAGTCATGGTGGGTGTCAACATCAAGACCCAGGAATGGGGTTCACTGTACTGAGTTTAAGGGAATCTTGTAATGTGGTCAAAAAGTTGGCACATAGTCTCAGGGTCCCAACAGAGACAATATATGGGTAATAATTGTGGGGCACAGACAGTGGGTCCGTGGTCACAGGCATCACTTTCAGGGTTGTAACAGGGATGACAAGGTTGGAACCCCATAAGCAAACTCAAGTGGAAATAATATTTAAAAAAAAGAAAATCACAACCTTTGGGCAACTTGGCAACAAGTTTTCACCCAGCTACTGAGATTATGACATGGAAAGTGGGGGGTGGTGACTCCATCACAAATTCAGGACTCAGACTGCAAGGCAGATACACAAATGAAGTCAGGACAGTGACAGTGGGGACAGGACCTGGTGATTGAGCTTATGGAAGGAATGGAGAAGACAGGCTGGGGATGAAACAGGGCAGGGACAGAAATGGGAGATGACAATGGCCATGGGTCCTCGAAGTGGTTATAACACAGCCAGAAACGCAAGACCCAGGAAAGGTCCCAACACAACACAAAAACAACTGTAAACACATGTGGGGACTGTGGGTCAGGAAGTGATGTGACCAAGAGGATTGTGACACTGATAAGGCATGACCCAGAAAGGATGTGATAGAGATAGTGAGATTATCACCCAGATAAGGTCATGACCCCCAAAGTGCATGTGTGATCAGGATATAAGGTCCTGATCTGAACAAGTACGTCATGACCTGGGCAAGGCCTTGATGTGAATAATATTATAATCTAGACAGTAACACAGACAAGGTGGTGACCTAGACAATAAGGTCCTAACCTCGTTGAAGAGATTATGACACAGGCAAGGAAACAGGTGAGTGTCAAAATGCCCACCAGGGGCTTTAACTTCCCAGGATGGACCCAAGGGGAGGATACACAGACTATAACACCTACAGGTATGACCTGGCCCACTATGTGCAGCCAGCTGCCCCCCAGGTCACCTGCAAGATCTGATCTCCCTCCTGGATGCCCTGTCCATCAGCCGGGCTGCCCGCCTGCACCCCCGACACGAAGATGCCCACATCATTGCCCCCGGCCAGACGCAGCCCAATGCTTGTGCCCTTGGGGAAGCGGACCACCCTTGTGTCGGGGCTGTACCTGCAAGGGGAGGGAGATGTGGTGTCAGACCAGAGGGGGTGGGACAGGGAGCATGCTGAGAATCTCTGGGAAAGGCCCTGCCTTCTGCAGCCTTAGTTTTCCCATGTGGAGGACCCATATAACACACTGAACAAGAAGGCAGGATTACGCTGACTGGGGACACAGCCCTGGGATGTGAGAGTGTTGAGCTGGTGGGCTTTGTTCTAGGTACATACCCACGATCCTCCATGCTCTGACCACTGGGCATCCTGGAGATGTCATAGCTGCTTCCCCTGGGTGAATCTGAAAGGGAAAACCCATCTTTTCCCCAAGCATGTTAACTAGGTCCAGCCTCCAAACCTTCATTTTAGGATTTCCTGCCTCTCAGACTATCATCACCTCTGTTCATTCTCGGGAAAGCATGGCTGACCTGTTAGGCTCATTCCAACCTCCCCCCACTCTGCCTGGTACAACCTTGCTGGCAGGGATTATAAAAATCAGGGAGAGGTGCTCAGAGTCACCCTGCACCTGCCCTTTGCTCACCTGG
Organism: Loris lydekkerianus; assembly: GCA_963574355.1. Classification (NCBI taxonomy): domain Eukaryota; kingdom Metazoa; phylum Chordata; class Mammalia; order Primates; family Lorisidae; genus Loris; species Loris lydekkerianus. Next base: position 4,129 of record CAUYPK010147265.1, read on the forward strand.
TTCCGAGACAGTTCTAGAATCCAGTGACCTTCCCCATCGAGGCTGAGGGCTCTCTCTGGAGGGAAATAGATTCAGAGTAAGGCAAGAGCAGATGATAAGGGGTGATTTAAAAACAATTTTTTTTTTTTTTTTTTTTTTTGAGACAGAATCTCGCTCTGTTGCCCAGGCTGTGCTGTGGCATCAACCTAGTTACAGTAACCTCAAACTCCTGGACTCAAGCGATCCAGTATTAAGAGTTTACATGACTCAGTCTCTTAAGAAGCCAGGACTGGTGCAGCGCCTATGGCTCAGTGGGTGGGGCGCCGGACCCATATACCGAAGATGAAGGGTTCAGACTCAGCCCCGGCCAAAAACCGCAACAAAAATATAGCCGGGCATTGTGGTGGGCGCCTGTGGTCCCAGCTACTCGGGAGGCTAAGGCAACCTAAGCCCAAGAGCTGGAGGTTGCTGTGAGCTGTGATGCCACAACACTCTGCCAAGGGCAAGGAAGTGAGACTCTGTCTCTTAAAAAAAAAAAAAAAAAGAAGCCAGGACTGGGCGGTGTCTGTGGTTCCAAAGAGTAGGGCGCCAGCCCCATATACCTAGTGTGGCTGGATCAAACTCCCGGCCAAAAACTGCAAAAAAAAAAAAAAAAGAAGCAGCCAGGACTATAGGCACCTGCCACAACACCTGCTAATTTTTTCTACTTTTAGTAAAGACAGCATCTCCCTCTTGTTCAGGCTGGTCTTGAACTCCTGAGCTCAAGCGATCCACCCACCTTGGTCTCCCAGAATGCTAGGATTAGAGGTGTGAGCCACCATGACCAGTTGCTTTTTATTTATTTATTTTTATTTATTTACTTATTTTTTGAGACAGAGTCTTTCTCTGTCACCCTCGGTAGAGTGCCATGGCATCACAGCTCACAGCAACCTATAGCTCTTGGGCATAGATGATTCTCAGCCTCACCATCCCAAGTAGCTGGGACTATAGGCACCCACCACAATGCCCAGCTATTTTTTGTTGCAGTTTGGCCAGGGCTGGATTCAAACCTGCCACCCTAGGTATATGGGGCCAGAGCCCTACTCACTGAGCCCACAGGTGCCACCAGAACAGTTGATTTAAAAAAAAAAATTTTTTTTTAACTTATCTGCATTCATATTCAAACCCCCTGAGCCCTGGGGTGGTTGAGTCAAGTCTATTGAGTCATTGAGGCCTAACTCAAAATGAGATAACAAATGGCCCTATTTCTTATTTTAATATTATAAAAACTTTATAGAGGTGCTATGAACTGCAGGCTTGTGGGCCCTCCCCCAAAACAAATTCATATGTTGAAGTCTCCCCTAACCCTTGATGGGACAGTATTGGGAGGTGGGGCCTTCAGTTGGAGATAGGTCATAAGGGTAGAACCCACTACCCCATGGGATTATAAGAAGAGGAAGAAAGATCAGAACTCTCTCTTTCTCTCTGCCACATGAGAACAAAGCCATCTGAACAAAGGAGTCAGCCATCTGCAAGCCAGGAAGAAAGCCCTCACCAGGAACCAAGTCTGCCAGCACCCTGACCTTGGACTTCCCAGCCTCCAGAACTGTGGTTTCAGTCCCACAATCTGGTGTATTTTGCTATAGTAACTTGAGAGGACTAAGACAGAGTTTGATCCCAAGAAGTGGGTGCTGCTGTAACCAACACCTAAAAACATAGGGACACAACTTTGGAATTGGGTATTCAGTAGAAGCTACAGGAGTTTTGAGGAATATGCTAGAAATATAGGATTGTACTCTCAAGGTTACCCCTTAGTTGAAAAAGATACACTCCCATGTTCTCCTCTCCCTCCTGCCTGTTCAGTTGACAGAGGTACATACACGGGGGAGGCAGTCTGGCTGGCCTCTGGGGTCTGCTGTCCATGCCGGGGTGGTGGTGGGATGTGGGACGGTGGTGCCTGTGACAGCTGTGAGCCTATGTCCGAGATGTCTATGGAGGGAGAGAGCAATCTCATTGGCCACAGGTCCACCTTCCTGTTGGACCCATTTCAGAGAGGGGCCAACTGAGTCCCCTCTAAGCAAAGGGCCCCTAGTCAAAAGTGTAGTTAGAAAACTCATCTTTGGGAGGCTTCAGCCCTAACTTGCTGTGTGGCCTTGGGCAAGTTCCTATCACTCTCTGCAAGGAGGTGGCCATCTACAAGCCAAAAAGAGAGCCCAAACAGAGTTTATGGACTCCTACTTGGCACTGCCTAGCATGCCCCAACTTATCCCCATATTCAATTCAACCCTGAGCTGGGGCCTGCCTCCTTGTGCCTCACCCTCCAGAAGGGAGCTGTCACTGTCGCTGATAGCAGGTGGGATGTTCACCAGGAACTGCCCTTGATCCCTCAACACCAACAGGGTCAGCTTCCCTTCTGACTTCTCAATCAGTCGCCGGGTGTCACTCAGAGATAGATTCTCACTGGATACCCCATTGATCTGAGAAGGACCAGGAAAGGAAGTAAATTGATGAGAGATAAGGACACTAGAAACAGACAGTTAGGTTGAGGGGAGACTAGAAACACGCAATTGCCAGGGGTAACGAAAAACCTGATACTTTTTTTTTTTTTTTTTTGTAGAGACAGAGTCTAACTTTATTGCCCTCGGTAGAGTGCTGTGGCGTCACACAGCTCACAGCAACCTCCAACTCCTGGGCTTAAGCGATTCTCTTGCCTCAGCCTCCCAAGTAGCTGGGACTACAGGTGCCCACCACAACACCAGGCTATTTTTTTGTTGCTGTTTGGCAGGGGCTGGGTTTGAACCCGCCACCCTCAGTATATGGGACCAGTGCCCTACCAACTGAGCCACAAGTGCCGCCCAAGAAATAGACAATTTTCTAAGAGGGGTAGGGGGCAGAAGGGAAAAAATTAAAGACATGTTGAAAATTTTCAGGGGACATCAGGAACAGATTTGAGGGTGACATTATAAACAATTCTTTTTTTATTGAGATAGGGTCTCACTATGTTGCCCTTGGTAGAATTATCAAAAATTCTTTTTTTTTTTTTTTTTTTGAGATAGAGCCTCAAGCTGTCACCCTGGGTAGAGTGCCATAGCATCACAGCCATCACAGCTCACAGCAACCTCCAACTCCTGGGCTCAAGCGATTCTCTTGCTTCCGCCTCCCAAGTAGCTGGTACTACAGGCGCCCGCCACAACACCCAGATATTTTTTGGTTGCAGCCATCATTGTTGTTTGGCAGGCCTGGGCTGGATTCGAACCCAGCTCAGGTGTATGTGGCTGGCGCCTTAGCCGCTTGAGCCACAGGCCCCGAACCAATTATCAACAATTCTAATTGGGGGCAGTGCCTGTGTCTCAAGGAGTAGGGTGCCTGCCCCATATACGAGAGGTGGTGGGTTCAAACTCAGTCCTGGCCAAAAAAAACAAAAAACAAACAAACAAAAAAACAATTCTAATTGGGAGAGAGGGAGTGGCTAATTACAGGTGCTAGGAACACACACACACTCTCTGGGAGTGCCTAGAAACAGACATCTGAAGGTAGATTAGAACATACAATTCCTAGAAAGAACATAGTGTCATCTCCACAAGCACCAGGAATCCATTTATAACATTTTCCCTTGGGAAGGGAATAAAGGAATGTCTGGGGGTTTTTTTGTTTGTTTTTTGTTTTTTTGAGACAGAGTCTCACTACGTCCCCCTCAGTAGAGTTGCAGAGTTGCAGTTCACAGCAACCTCCAACTCTTGGGGTCAAGCGATTCTCTTGCCTCAGCCTCCCAAGTAGCTGGGACCACAGGCGCCTGCCACAGTGCCTGGCTATTTTTTGTTGCAGTTGCCATTGTTGTTTTAGCAGGCCCGGGCCGGGTTCAAACCCACTAGCCTTGGTGTATGTTAATGGTGCCATAACCACTGTGCTACGAGCACTGAGCTGGAATGTCTGTTTTCAATAACCCAGAGGAATATGAGTTTCTAGTGCTCCACTAAGTTTGTTTCCGTTGCCTGCTCTAGTATACTAGAAACATAATTCCTTCAGATCACTAGAAATAGATCACTTTGCAGAGACTTGAAACAATCAGCTGAAAGTAGTTTGGAAATCAAACAGTGGGAATTGATAGAAACGGGATTTCAAGGGAGTAATCTAGAAAGAAACTACCCTTAAGGCAAACAAGGTCAAGGGTACTAGAAACAGACATTCCTCAAGGGGATATAAGAAAGAGACATTTGGCAATGGATTCACAGTAGCTGAGGGAGAAGGGTTTTTGTGCCCAGTGGTTTTCAGTCTTTGGAAAACAAGCAACAACCCAGAAGGTACATGGTTTAGGCCCTGCCTCTGCTAACCTTGCCCTGTGCTTTGGTAGCACTGCCTGCCCCCCACCTAGCCTTTGTCTCCTTGCCCACAGGACAGGGAGAAAACCTGGGCTTACCTGAAGAATGAGGTCTCCTTCTTGCAGCCCACGGTTCTGAGCAGCCAGGCCTGAATCTGTGATATGCTTGATGAAGATCTGACTTCCTAGCTTGACTCCAAAGTCTATAGGAGGGAGAAGAGAAACTGAGGCAGGACTCTGGAAACTGGTGCCTGGGAGCTTCCTCCTGTTGTAAGGATGGAACCCTCCCTCCCAGCACCTCGATGACATCACAAGAATGTTGGTGTCCCCTTTGGAACTGAGATCCAGGGTGGCGCCTGTGGCTCAAAGGAGTAGAGCGCCAGCCCCACATGCTGGAGGTGGCAGGTTTAAACCCAGCCCTGGCCAAAAACTGCATTAAAAAAAAAAAAAAAAAAAAAAATTGGAACTGAGATCCAATAGCATTAGTGATGTCTTCACAGGACTGGGGGGAGGTGGTTAGGAGGGGGCTGTTAGTGATGTCGAATACGTGGCCTAAGAGCAAGATGCGATTCACGACATCACAGAGCTTTCAGGATGTGAATCTTGTTATTAAAATGATAGGCTGGGGATTTGGGCCCAGTGGCTCACGCCTGTAATCCTAGCACTCTGGGAGGCCAAGGCGGGTGGATTATTTGAGCTTAGAGCTGAACACCAGCCTGAGCAAAAGCAAGACCCCATCTCTGAAAGTAGCTGGGCAGTGTGGTGGGCACCTGTAATCCCAGCAACTTGGGAGGCTGATTGCTTGAGCCTGCTGATTGCAGGAACTTGAGGTTGCTGTGAGCTATGATGATGCTACCACACTCTAGCCCAGAGTGACAGAGACACTTTGCCTCAAATAATAAACAAAATAAAATAAAATAAAATAAATAAAATCAGAAAGAGTGTATATTCAGGGCAGCTTGACTCTGTGCTCCTAGGCTGCACACCTCAAACTTGACCCAATAAACTCTCTTCATATATTAAAAAAAAAAAAAAAAAAAAAATTACAATGGGGTGAACAGACATCCCAGGGCCATTTGTTGGGTCATGACCAGAATTCTAAGGTCATGATGCCACCATTGAGTGGAGACAGGGTCTGGAGTCAGATGTCTGTTGGCAATGATGATGATGGGGGTGATGGGAATTCTAACACCATGTATCGTGACTGTATTGCTGTCACTACCTGTCAGTCTCCTGTGCCTGCTGCAAAAAGATTACCACAAACTTCATGGCTTTAATATAGATGTGTTATCTCACGGTTGTAGGGGTCAGAGTCCAAAAGGAGCTTTACTGGGCTAATGTCAAGGTGTGGCAGATCTGGGCCCTCTTGGAGGCTCCAAGGAAAAACCCATCTCAGCCTTTTCCAAAGTCTAGAGGCCACCCACATCCCTCGGCTAGGGGCCCCTTCCTCTCCCTTCAGAGCCAGCAACATAGCATCTTCCAGTCTCTCTCTGCCTCTGACCCCCCTGACTCAAATGAGAGCCCTGTGAGGACACTGGGCCCCCTGGATCATCCTGGATGACCTCCATCTCTTGACTTAATCCCACCTGAAGAGTCCCTTCTGCCATGTGAAGTGACAACACACAGACACAGATCCCAGGGATTAAGATGGGGATGTCTGTGGGGGCTGAGCCTACATAATAAGGGAACAGATGTTAAGACAGTGATGCTGTCCTTTTAGGGACACTAAATCCCATTGCCTACCTGACCCCTGTACCCTAGTCCTAAAGCTGATCTGGCCTGACCTCCCCACTCACCTTCACTGTCCCTTCTCCTCACCAGCACCGACTTCACTGGCTTCATCAGCACATCCTGCCTCGGCAGCCGCTTATAGCCAGACACCAGGGCCAGCCCATTGGCCTCAGAGCCACTGCCTGGGCTTCTGCGGCCGTGGCTGCCAGCCCGGCTACGGCGGCCAGCCCTTGGCCTGCGGGAGCGCTCACTCCAGGAGTGACCAGAGCCACTGGATGAGTCACCCTCGTAGCCCCGGCCATGGTCTACGTCTTCCAGCCTCTGGGGTCCATCCTCCTCATCAGAGTCCTGGTGCCCTGGGCTGGAGGGGCTAGTGTTAGTGGCAGGCAGCTGGATCTTCCGGGGACGCTTCACTGTCTGTCAGGGGAGACAAAAGAGGTCAGCTAGAGGCAGAGGCCAGGGGAGGTACTGCCCAGCCACTGGGTAGCCCTCGGGACAGTCCCCTCCCACTTGGCAGCTCACTCACAATGTTGGCCATCTTGGTGCAAGTCTTGAGTATCTGAATGGCAACGGAAGAGGTGACATTCTCCATGGATACCCCATTCACCATGACAATTTGGTCTCCCATCCTGTGTGGGGAGGAAAGTAGGTCTCAGAGAGGAGGCCTCACGGAGTAGCCCCTCACACTAAGGCTTTCCTGGGAGCCTGAGAGGGTCCCTGGCACCTGTAGGTCTACAAGTCCTGGTCCTAATTCATTGTCATCCCCAGGTTCACAAAGTCATTTACCCTTATGAGCCTCAGTTTTCTCATCTGTCAAATGGGGCCTCGTAGAACCCATTATAATAATAGAATAAAGCTGCAATTACACCTGGCATCTTCTTGCTCCTCACTTTTTTGTCTGTCGAGACAGTCTCACTTTGTTGCTCTCGGTAGAGTGCTGTGGCATCACAGCTCACAGCAACCTCCAACTCTTGGGCTTAGGCGATTCTCTTGACTCAGCCTCCAGAGTAGCTGGGACCACAGGTGCCCACCACAACGCCTGGCTATTTTTTTGTTGCAGTTTGGCCGGAGCCGGGTTTAAACCTGTCACCCTCAGTATATGGGGCCATGCCCTACTCACTGAGCCACAGGCGCTGCCCTTGCTCCTCACTTTTTTTAAGTTTCTCCCCTCCATCCACTTCCTGGTTTTTTGCCTTTTTTTTTTTTTTTTTTTTTTTTGTGGCAGATTCTCACTCTGTTGCCTTGAGAGGAGTGCTGTGTTGTCTGTCTAGCTCACAGCATCTCAAACTCTTGGTCTCAAGTGATCCTTCAGCCTCAGCCTCCCAAGTAGCTGGGACGACAGGCATCCACCACAATGCCCAGCTAATTTTTCTATTTTTAATAGAGATGGGGTCTCATTCTTGCTCAGGCTGGTCTCAAACTCCTGAGCTGAAAGGATCCTCCTGCCTTAGCCTCCATGAGTGCTAGGATTACAGATCTGAGTCATTGCAGGTAGCCTTACTTTCTGCTCTTCTGCCCGTCTTTTGCTGGGTTTCATATTCTTTCTTTCTCTGAGCTGGTCCCCAAATCTAGGCTAAGCTAAGCCATATCACCTACCAACCACTTGGGATCTGGAGCCATTTTATCAACAGAATTCCCAGGGGCCTCCCACCCCCAAGGGCTCAGAACACCAGGTCACTTTCCCTCCTGCTCAAAAAAGTTTTCAGAACTTTATGTTTCAGGAGGGCCCTGGGGCCACTATGATACTAAGAATTGCTATGAAGGACCAGGAAGTGCCTTGGAAAAAAGAAGGGCAAGTTGGTGACTGTCCTGCTGCCAACCCCAAGCCCTGTGTTGACAGTGCTGGAAGGTGCCAGGCACTTGCCAGCCTTCTAGCTTTGGCCCACATAGATCTCTCCTCCTGACGTGCCCTGGCCCTGCCAGAAACCAGCTGCCTGGATACCTACCGTAGTCTGCCCTCAGCCGGCCCTCCTGGTACCACATCGGACACAACCACAGATCCACTGGGCCTGTCTCGACCTCCAGAGATTGCAATGCCAAAGCCCCGACGGGGGTCCTGAGAAGGAGAGACAGAAAGAGCTTTTGTTCCCCCAGGATAAAGGGTCTCTTCTCATTTGAGCTGAGACTCCACTGACATGTCTCAGCCCCTAGGCAGGGGGAAGCAAGCCTCACCTTGCAGAGCGTGGCTGTGTGCTGCTCCCAGATGGTCAGCTCCTCCATGTCTGCCACCTGGTCCAGGGGAACAGAGGAGATGGGTGTGAGGCCACAAAGGCTCATCAGAGCATCCAGGGGTCCCAAACCCTGGTGGGGAGTCCAGTTCTGACATACCTATCGTCAGAGCCTGTGGGTAAGTTGCTACTTCTCTCAAGACCTCACTTTTTCATCTGCAATATGGGTTTAAGCCAGTGATTCTCAAACAGGGGTGACTCTGCCCCCCCCCCCCAGGGGACACTCGGCAATGTTTGGGGAAGTCTGTGGTGTCACAGTGGGGGGGGGGGTGTTCCTATGGAATGGGTGGAGGCCAGGGTCAGCTCAGCACTTGCAGTGGCCAGGATGGCCCCATACGAGAGAAACCAAATCCTCCAAATATCAACAGTGTTGGAGAAGGAGACCTTGATTTAAGTGAATCAAACGGTAGAGGGAACAGAGAAAAGGCTGTGCCATTATACAACAGGTTTGGTCCTGCTTCAGAGCCTTTGCATGGGCTATGCCCTCTGCCTGGAACACTTTTCCCAAAATCTCTCACCTTCTTTTGCCCAAATATAACTTCCTTGGTGAGGTCATCCCTGACCATGCTATTTAGAACTGTAAACCTCTCCCCCACAACACCTAATCTACCTTTTCCTTCACAGAACTCACAACACTTTGCTCTCCCCCGACTCTCTAGGTTGGGTTTTTTGTTGTTGTTTGTCTGTTGAGACAGTCTCAATCTGTCACCCAGGCTAGACTGCCATGGTATTAGCCTAGCTCATAGCAACCTAAAACTATGAGGGTCTCTAAAACTCCTGGGTTCAAGTGATCCTCCTGCCTCAGCCTCCCAAGTACCTTGGACTACAGGTGTTCACCATGATGCCTGGTTAATTTTTCTATTTTTAGTAGACACAGGGTCAGGCTCTTGCCCAGGCTGGTCTTGAACTCTTGCCTAGAGTGCAGTAGTGTCATAATAGTTCACTCACTGCAGCCTTAAACTCTTGGGTTCAATTGATCCTTCTGCCTCAGCCTTCCCAGCTACAAGTATATGCTACCATGCCTGGCTAATTTTTCTATTTTTTTGTAGAGACAGGGTCTTGCTATATTGCCCAAGGCTAGTCTCAAATTCCTGGGCTCAAGCAATTTTCACACCTCAGCCTCTGGAATAGCTGGGACCACAGGTGTGTGCTAGCCCTCTAGGTTTTTATCTTATCTGCTACCGTCCATCTCCCCCTCTAGTGCCTCAGCTCTGGAGGGAAGTAATTTGTTTTTTTGTTCATAGCCAAGTACTCAGTTCTCTATCTAGAACAGTGCCTAGGTCAGGCAGGGATTTAATATGTGATCTCTGAATACGTGAATGAATGAATAAATCAAATGAATAAATCCTTTGTGCCAGGTGCTTTGCACATATTGTCTCATTTAACTCACTCATGGAAGGGGCATTCTGTTACCCCTATGTTACAGATGAAGAAACTAAGGCACAGAGCAGTGAAGTCACTTGCCAAGGCAACAAAGCTGATAGAGGGTGGGGCTGCAGAACACAACCTCAGAACCTGCAGTGCGGATTCTTTTTGTGCCCATGGCTCAAGTGCAAGGTCACTGGGCCATGCCTCTACCCTCCCCTCCCTTCTGGGGGGAGAAAGAGTTTGTAGAAGTAACTCCCCTCCCCTAGACCTGTTTCCTGGTGTGACACAGCAGGTGGGTGATTCTCTCCCACCTTAGGCACATTCCAGGGCCTCATAAGCTCTGGGATCTCCAGGGAGAGCAGGGCAGCATGCTTGGCTCCCCAGGAATAGGGAGGGTAGACAGGAGAGAACAAACCTCTCCTGAGGGTGGGGCCCTATAGTCATCACAGAGAAAGGCCCTGCAGTTCCCAGAAAGCTAGGTCAGCAATCATGACCAGCACTCAAACCTCATGTCCACCCCTGGCTTGCCGCCTGTTTCCCCATCTGTAAAATGGGCACCCCTGCCCTGTCTTTCAGGGATATGGTGCAGGAGGAGGGCATGGAATTAGTGCATGAAAAAGCAGAAGGAGCCTCTGCTGTTGTTTTAAAAGGTAATAACAGTAACATTCATCCTTTGTATAATAAGTTACAGTATACCCCCCAGTGAGTGCTTTATGCTTTATCCATTTAATCCTCACAGGGACCTTACAAAGTGGTGCTGCTACTATTCCTGCTTAATAGGGCAGGAAAGGGAGGCCCAGAGAGGTTCAATAACTTACCTGAGGTCACACACAGCACCACTGAGGTGGCCTTGGTGTGTCCTTTTTCTTAATAACCACTTCCCTAAACTACCTGCTTGCTCATTTTTTTTTTTTTCTGAGCTTATTTTTCAAAATGGTCCTTTTTTTACTTGCTTTGATGTTATACTCTGTGTCACTACATAGCCCCTCCACCCTGAATGTTGATATCTTGGCTTTATTTTAAGAACCCTAGGGAACCAGGGCCCTGGGAGAAGGATGGGAGAGAGAGGGTGCAGGTGGCCCGGGCTTGTCCCAGCTTGTGTGGGTTCATCTCCATGGATACCAGAGGCTTTGTCGTCTAAAACCCTCCAGGGCTCCTAATGCCCTAGAGGTTAAGCCTAACCCCACAGCCCACCTCATTCTGGTTTATCGCCAAACCTTAGCTCTGGCTGTCCCCTGTGTCTAGGGGAATGCCCCAGAGTTGGCCCCTGTCACTGGAGAGTCTTGGCTCAAATGCTACCTCCTCAGCCCAGCTAACCAATTTTCTCTGGTATCAATCACTCCTTCCTGTTTTATTAGTTTGTATTCAGGGAATCTAAAACTACCTTTATCCATGAATCATCATTTGATGAAGTTCTAGTCTTTCCCCTTAGACCAGTGGTTCTCAATCTTGCCTCGGCCCTTTAATAGAGTTCCTGTGGGTCACGACCCACAGGTTGAGAACCACTGCCTTAGGCTGTGAAGGAAGAGCATGTCTGTCTTTCCCAGTACTTAAGGCCCAGGTGACTGGCCCATCAGTACCTCCAATTCAACTTCTTTTCAAGCACCTTGGCAAACTCTTATTCAGCCTTCACAGCCCTAGTGGCACTGTCTCTTCCTCCAGGAAATGAGTCATCAACCCCCACCCCCATACAGACATTTTACATCCCTCCCTCTGGCCCAGTGTTGATTATGGGGCCCTGGGATGTCAGGATCTTGCTGTGTTTGTCCAACACCTTCCTGATAGGCAGTGCCAGGGGCAGGACCTCAGCACTGTCCCCACAGGACCAGCCATGGTGGGGAGGAGTTTGAGAAACAGGTAAATACTGGAAATAAAAGGCACTTGGGGCCAGGTGGCAGTGGCTTGCGCTTGTAATCCCAGCACTTTGGGGGGCTGAAGTGATGATAGTTTGAAACCAGGAGTTAAAGACCAGTCTGGGCAACATATTGAGACTCTGTCTCTACAAAAACAAAAGGCACTTCAGGCAGGAACTCAGCTGGATATGTCCTGAGGTCCTTGTTCCCTTAACCCTACCACTATCTAAGCTCTGACGGGGTGGGGGTGTGTGGGGGTTGGTCCTTTGTCCCCACCTCCCCCACTGAGCTAAAGCTGGACACAAACACTGCAGGGCAGATGCCCAAAGGGACCCCCAGAGGCCTTTTACCAAGTCACACAACAGTTTGTCCTCTCTGCCCCATCTCCAGTCCTCGCCCCACCTTCTGGAACAATAGCTGGGGGGAGGATTGCAGGAAACAGATTAGGAAGGAGACATGGAGAGACTTTCCAGGGTGTCCAGCAGGAGTTGATAGTGGGAACCAGAACTGCCCAGCCCCAGAGAGTCCAGGGATGGTGTAGCCACACACCCACTTCAGACCCTTCTAGAGCCCAAGCTGAGACCCTGGATGGGGGTATTGGGGTCAGGGGCTGCGACAGTGAGGTCCCCCTGGAGACAAGGATTGCCCACCCCGACCACCCCAGCTGGTTTGCTGGTCCCAACTGCTGCCTATGCTGAGTTAGGTAGGCAAATGGCTCTCTGTACACAGTTGGCACCCTATAAATTGTTGAAACAGTCCTGCAGCCTCTCCACATTCACCAAAGCCACCCCAGCCCACAAAAGTAGTCACTGCCTACCTTTCCAAGCCTGAATACTCCTGGGGACCTGTATGAACTTCTTTGCTGAGAACCTACTGTGTGCCAGGTTCTTTTTGTTTGTTTGTTTGTTTTTTTCAGTTTTTGGCCGGGGCTGGGTTTGAACCCACCACCTCTGGCATATGGGGCCAGCGCCCTACTCCTTTGAGCCACAGGGGCCGCCCCTGTGTGTCAGGTTCTTTTAAAACATTTGGCTCTTGGAATCTTCCCTATGCTCTTCTTCAAAATAATGATCACCCATTTTACAGATGAAGTTCAGAGATGGGTTCACTCACTGGCTCAAACTTACATAGCCATACTTGGCTGAAAAACCAAAATTTGAACCTAGGTTGAGGGTAAGGGATGCTGACAGAGGAGGCCGCTTTTTGAGGCCAGGTTCTAGGAGGTCAGTGTGGGGGTACGGATGCAGCTTGATATGCTACAGCCTCGGGCTAGCCACCGCATTCCTCCGGGCCTCAGTTTCCCTACCTGTTACATACGTAGAGGGCGTTCTGTAATCTTGGGTCCGACTCCCAAACCCTGACTCGCTCCTACCCCAGACCGATCCCCTCCCCCTGCCGCCTTGGCGGGCTACTCGCCTGGAATCTCACCGCCATGGTCCGCCCCAAGGCTCTCCAGCGCCCCTACCCGAGGGGGGCCAGGAAACGGTCAATCGGCCCCCAACCTCGGGTTAGGGGAGGATGCTGGGGTGGGTCCCGGCGGGGTAGGGGCCCGGCTGTCGCCCTCCTCCCGCCAGCTTTACAGCTCCCGGCTGCACCTGCCTTTCTTCCTCCTCAGGTCCCCGGCCGGCCCCGCCCCTGGCAGACCCGCCTCCGGGACGCCTTCAGACTCTCCCGCCACCTCCTCTCATTACAAGATCCAGGCCCTGGGGTGGAATAACCAGACCGGGTTTTTCATCCAACCGAGCACCTGCCTGCGCCCAGGCCTGGAGACCGGCCAGATAAGGCTGCAAGAACAGCCAGGCAAAAAACATCACTGCATTTGGAATGGAGCCTGCGATTTGGAAGGTCTTTTTTCCATCCGCGAAATGGGCATATTTTTAGGTTTATCTGGGACACCTCTTGGATCAGGAATTTGTCCAGGGCCAGAGACCTCCGGAGCATAGGACTAGTCGTTCTCAGGTTACTTATTTCTAGGAAGTTTACCCCACTTTACAGATGGGAAACTGAGGCCCGGAGACGCCAGGGGCATGGACTTTATGAAGATGCGCAGCAGCCACCACCACTCACTTTCCATATACTCCTAGCCTCCGAGTGTCTGCACATCCAGCTCTGGGCTAGGTCCCCTGCTGAAAGGAGGAGGGAAGGGGCAGGGCGGGAGAAAATTCTTTAGGTTACTAGGAGCAAAGGTCAGGCTTCCTTCTCAACCAGCGCAGCCTCACCCTCAGGGCCACTGATTCCAAGATTCCTAAGAGATTCCTAATGAAACACCTACTAAGGATGGGACCAGGATTGGAAACCCTCTAGCTGGGAGCGGAGGAAGGAAGAAGTCGTCCTTGTGGGCGGAGCTCTCAGAGGCCCCACGCACACATTCCTTACTATTAAAAATTTTTCTCCGAGCTGGGCTTTGCCCCACCTTACCCCAAAGTTGAAGGGGCAAATCTGGACATAAACACTGCTTCACAGCGTTAACCAGTCAGGGCCGGGTAGGGAGAGGAGTACCAGGTGGTGGCAAAGGGGAAGGCAGAAAGGAAATTCTAGGGGGTAAGGAAAGGCTTTCTGGAGGAGGGGGCATTGCCGCTGAAGATGGTTAAGAGTTTGCTAAGTGAGGCTCGGCACCTGTGGCTCAAGCAGCTAAGGCGCCAGCCACATACACCTGAGCTGGCAGGTTCGACTCTAGCCCGGGCCGCCAAACAATAATGATGGCTGCAACCAAAAAATAGCGGGGTGCTTGTAGTCCCAGCTACTTGGGAGGCAGAGGAAAGAGAATCGGTTGAGCCCAGGAGTTGGAGGTTGCTGTGAGCTGTGATGCCATAGCACTCTACCCAGGGCGACAGTTTGAAGCTCTGTCTCAAAAAAAAAAAAAGAGTTTGCTAAGTGAATAAGATAGACAATGTCAAAATCTTTAAAGCCCACAACAATGATTTCTCAACCCCTCCATTGCAATGTTACCCAAAACACTAGTCCAGAGACCCCTGTCATCCAGAGTCAGCCCCTCAAGGGCTCCAAAGGCCCCCTAAGGCAATAAACCTTTGCTGAAGCCCCTTCTAAGGACCCAGTTAGAACCTCAGGATCGAGAGAGCTAATCCCAGCTCTTTCACCTATTTGCTATGTGTATGTGACCTGTGGTAAGTTACTTCTCTCTGTGCATCAATTTTCACATCTGTAATTGGAGAAAATAATACTCCCTACACCACAGAATGGTCAGGAGGATTAAAGGGGGCCTAGCATAGGACATAGATGTAGCCTGCTGCCCCATCCTAGCTGTGTGCCCTCATGCAAGCCACTTTAACCACTCTGTGCCTCAGTTTCCCCATCTGCCAGCCTCAAAGGGTTAAATAAGTGAATGTGCATAAGATGCTCAGATGGCCCTCACCAATGTTGGCTAGTTAGTACTATTACTTTCATTAGCAAATCTACCACCTATTTTTCATATACAATGAAGTAGTGTCTAGAGACTCACTATAGTGGCCCAAGACTCACTGAAGTTTGCACAGCAAGGGTTCCTGCAGCCACACACTCCTTCAGGACCCATGCTGATCAAAGCGTTAAGAAACACCCTTAACAAGGGACTTTACCTAACAAATGCAACCAGTGTAACCTGGCTTATTGTACCCTCAATGAATCCCCAACAATAAAAAAAAAAAAAGAAAGAAAGAAAGAAACACCCTTAACCAGACTAAGGCTTGCTGAGCTCCTATTGTATACCTACAGACAGCTCAGCTTGTCCCTCTGTGATGTCTAGCCATCAGCAGATAGTGCAACAAATGATTTTAGGTGTAACAAAGTCAAAGTTTTGTTTAAATATCTGTGTGTTTATTTTAATGTTGTTACGGAGTGTGGGGGTTCCTTCACTTTCTTATGTATCATAAGAAAAACATAAGTTACTTACAGGCCCACACACATCTGGGGGCATGGCTGCAATCACTCAGGAGTTACTGATTGGGTCTGGCAAAATTAGACAGGTAGCTTGCAGATGCTCAAAGCTGGTAGAAAATCCTGCATTCCTGCTCTAGAAGCCTCCTGCCCTCAGTACCATTATCTAAAAAATAAGTAGATTGAATTCATTGTAATGAAATGAGGCTCCTGGTTCTTGTTTATTGAGTATTTGGTTGACTCCACCCATGGTTACACATGACCCTCATATGCCCATTTTACAGGTGAGAAAAATGAGGCCAAATGGCAACTAGCCAATGGGATTTGGCCCAACACTCCAAACCAGCATCTCTCACTGGAGGGGTCCACACTTTCAGTGTTCAAAACTCAGAGATGAAAATAAAAATAAAAATAAATAAATAAATAAAAACTTCTGGCATGGAGTGGTTGGAGGCCAGGGACACTGCTCAATACCCTTTAAAGCACAGATAACCTCACCCCAGAGACTGATCTTGCCCCAAATATCAATACAGCAAAGCAAAGAAGGCCTCCTTTAAACCCCTTCACAGGAGGAAGGTAGGCAACTGCCATAGGACGCATGGTCTTCCTGTAGCCACCCACCACTCTGCTGTCCTATTTGTGCCATACTCAAGATCACTCAATGGCTCCTTAGTACCCATTGTCCAACTTTGTGTTCAAATCTAGGGCTTTGGAGAAGGGCGTGGCTGGTGCTGACCCACAGGACTGAGACCACCACCCCTGACCTCCAAATCACCTTGAGGAATTAAAACTCTGCTTTTTAACGATCCACTTAATTTATATATTCATTCTTCCATTCATTCGCTCAACAACATTTCAAGCTCCTACTAGACACCAAGTATATCAGGGACCAACTTTCTACCCAAAATTGCAGTGCCAGGCTCAACCAGGGCAGGGCAGTTCTGATGTGACCTGAAGGGGTGGGGGTGGGGTGCAGCAGACTTTGAGTCCTGGAAGTACTTTGGGGATGACTCCGTTCAACCCCTTTTGAGTGCTTGGGTTGAAACTAAGCCCCAGAGAGGGCAGGGCCTGGGCTGAGGTACCCCACTGATTCCTGGCCACCAGGAAGGGTAGGAGCCTTGGGAGGTTTATGACTTGGGTCTTCCTAGTTTAGGTTGTTTTCCTGGGCTGGACAAAGCTGAGATCTTATCTGTGGCCTAACAGGTCTGACCAGAACCCAAGAATGCCCTGAAGCAGCTCTGTAGCCCCATTGGGCTATAGCTCATTCTTTTAGTATTTATTGAGTACCCACTATGTACACAGTGACAGGCCTGCAGGACTGATGGCACAAACCCAGGGGAAGCCCCTGGTCCACCATGGAGAGAGACAATAATTAAAAAATCACAGATATAAATTTAAAAGTGTAACCTAGGCTTCTGATGGTATCCAGTAGGGAGACTTTACCTGAGCTGAGGGTCACATGGAGGGCTTCCCTGAGATGGAGGCACCAGAGTTGAGAACTAACTTTTAATAGGAGTGACCTAGGTGAGAGAGATCCAAGAAGAGAACAGTTAGAGCTGCAGGAGGTGAGGGAGGAGCTTGGGGAGGTCTAGGGAAGGTAGATGTTTCAGGCAGAGGAGCTGCCTGTGCAAAGGCCCTGGGGCAGGACCATACCTGGTTGGAGAGGCCCACATGGCTGGAGCAGAGTGAGGAAGGAGAGACAGGTAGGAGGGGATGAAACAGGGCAGGTGGGGAGGGGCACAGGGTACGTCCTGGAGGGTCTGGTGGGCCTCAGGGAGGATTGGTTTTTGACCACAAGGGAGGTGGGAGCCATGGAAGGCTGTAGGCAGAGGGACTGGCCCTGACTCAGGTGCTGCTGAGGGGAGGACAAACTGTAAGGGTGGAGGGTGGGCACTGAAGACTAAGACAGAGGCAACTGTGGAGGTCCAGATCAAGATCAGGGCCAGCAAGGCAGAGGAAAAGTAGAGAATAAATAGACAGATTCTGGAAGTATTTAGAAGCAGAGCCTCAGGCCAGCCATTTTGGCTCATACCTGTAATCCTAGCACTGTGGGAGGCCAAGGCGAGTGGATTGCTTGAGTTCAGGAGTTCAAGATCAGCCTGACCTGTCTCTACTAAAAATAGAAAAACTAGCTAGAGGTTGTGGCAGGCACCTGTAGTCCCAACTACTTGGGAGGCTGAGGCAAGAGGATCTGTTGAGCCTGAGAGTTTGAGGTTGCTGTGAGCTATGAGGCTGTAGCACTCTACCCAGGGCAATTTGGTATGACTCTGTCTCAGAAAAAAAAAAAAAAAAGGAATAGAAGTAGAGCCTTTTAGACTGGCTGACAGACAGGATGTGGGAAATGAAGGGAATTCACTCCCAGGTTTGTGCCTGGGTCTCAGGAAGGAGAAGGTAAAATTTCTTGTGATGGGACAAGATTTGGGGCAGGGGAGATAGAGGATGCAGCTGAGGCTAGACAGATAAGTTTCTGGGGAGGTCACCCAGAGAGCCAATGTAGACAGAAGTAGGGAAGACGTAGGCCCAGCTAGAAGCCTGGAAGGTGTTAATTTACTCTTTTTTCTTACTCCTGCAATGCTGTAGTTATTCTATTTTTTTTTTTTTTAATAACTTTAGTACCTATATATGTGATTTTTTTAAGAGACAGAGTCTCACTCTGTTTGCCAGGCTGGAATGCAGTGTCACTGCAACCTCCAACTCCTGGGCTCAAGCGATCCTCCTGCCTCAACCTCTCAAGTAGCTAGTACAACAGGCATACACCACCACACCTGGCTAATTTATTTTTATTTTTATTTATTTATTATTTTTTTTTATTAAAATTTTTTTTTAAATTTTTAATTTAAAAAATCCAGTACTGGTCAGTACTTCTTTGTTTGAAGTACTCTTTTTCTTGTTCATTTTCTTCTTCCTCTGGAGATGCTCGGCTGTTTTTGATGTTAGTAGAGACGGGGTCTTACTCTGGCTCACTGCTGGTCATACTGGTCTCCAACTTCTGAGCTCAGGTAATCCACCCGCCTTGGCCTCCCACAGCACTGGGACTACAGGCGTGAGCCACCACGCCCGGCCACACCTGGCTAATTTTTAAAAATATATATTTTTTTTAGAGATAGAGTATCAGTTTGTCACTCTCGGTGAGTGCTATGGAGCTCACAGCAACCTCCAGCTCTTGGGCTTAGAGATTCTCTTGCCTCAGCCTCCCAAGTAGCAGGGACCACAGGTGCCTGTCACAACATCCAACATCTGGGTATTTTTTGTTGCAGTTTGGCCTGGTCTGGGTTTGAACCTGCCACCCTCAGTATATGGGGCCGGTGCCCTACCCACTGAGCCACAGGCAACTCCCCCTAAAAACATTTTTTGTAGAGATGGGGTCTTGCTGTGCTGCTCAGCCTGGTCTCAAATACCACATGTGAGGTGATCCTCTCACAGCAATCTCCCAAAGTGCTAGGATCACAGGTGATCCACCATGCCTAGCCTTTATTATTTTTTAATAAACATTTTATTTTGGAATAATTTGTAATTTACAGAAAAGTAAGTACACAGAGAATTTCCCTATATGCCTTCCCAGTTTCCCCAAACATGAACATCTTACCACAATATATTTGTCACAACTGAGAAGCCAACACTGGTGTGTACCTATTCACTAAACTTCAGCCTGTATCCAGAATTTCCCTCAGGCTCTTTCCTGCTCCAAGGCCCTGTCCAGGATCCAACATGGCATTTAGTTGTCACGTCCCCTCAGGCTCCTCTGGGCTGTGACCATTTCTGTCTTTTCTGTCTCTTGACCTTAACAGTCTGGATTGGACAGGTCTTTTGCAAAATGTTCCTCAGTGTGGGGTTATCTGATGCATCCTGGCGCGACTAGACTGGGGTGATGACTTTTGGGAGCCCCTGGGAGGTTTTCAGGAACCTGAGTGGAGAAGTGAGGCAGCAGCAGAGAGGAGAGGTGGCCGGGTAAGAGGACGTGCCCTGCTCCCTGGGTTCCAAGAGCAAAATCACCTTTGATGAAAGAGAGATGAGAGGTGTGCAGGCTCCACTGCAAAGCACCCAGGGGCTGAAGAAGGGTCCAGGGGTTGGTAATGTGGAGGTAATGGGGGACCTTACCAGGGCCTCCTAAACACAGGAGGGGAAGGAAGGTAAGATAGCATAGAACCTTCTAGAAAATTGGCGTGTGGGATGTAGGTCAGAGGGTTTAACGTAGGGTGTTTTTCCCCCCAAGACAGGAGAATGCCAAGCTCTAGAAGGAAGCTCTACAGAAGTCAGGAGAAGAGCAGTGCCCCAGAGAAAATTCTAGTCCCTGCCTCATTTTCTCCATCAGTAAAATGGGGATTTTGGTTCTGACTTTTAGCAGTACTGGAGGAAGGCTCAAAAGTTTAAGCAGCTCAGGTATGATGGCTCCTGCCTATAATTCTAGCACTTTGGGAGGCCAAGATGGGAGGATCACTTGAGGCCTAGAGTTTGAGACCAGCCTGAACAACACAGCAAGACCCCCATCTCTACAGAAATTTTTTTTAGGCTGGACACAGCGGCTCACACTTGTAATCCTAGCACTCTGGGGGGCAGAGGCAGGTGGATTGCTTGAGCTCAGGATTTCAAGACTAGCAGAAGCAAGAGTGAGACCCCCATCTCTACTTACAAAAAAAAAAAAAAATCAAGGGCCAGGTGTGGTGGCTCATGCCTGTAATCCCAGCACTTGGGAAGCCAAGGCTGGTGGATTGCTGAGCTCACAGGTTTGAGACCAGCCTGAGCCAGACAGAGACCTTGTCTCTAAAAATAGCTGGGTGTTATGGCGGATGCCTGTAGTCCCAATTACTTGGGAGGCTGAGGCAAGAGAATTGCTTAAGCCCAAGAGTTAAAGGTTGCTGTGAGCTACAAAACCATAGCTCTCTACCAACGGTGACAAAATGAGACTCTATCTCAAACAACAACAACAACAACAAACAACTAACCAGGAGTAGTGGCACACACCTGCAGTCCCAGGTACTTGGGAGGATGAGGCAAGAGGATTGCTCAAGCCCAAGAGTTTGAGGTTGCTGTGAGCTATGAGGCCACAGCACTCTACCCAAGATGACAGAGTAAGACTCTGTCTCAAAAAAAAAAAAAAAGAAAGAAAGAAAAAGAAAAAGAAATTTTAATTAGCCAGATTTGGTGGTACACACCTGTTAGTCCCAGCTACTTGGGAGGCTGAGGCAGGAAGAGTGCTTGAGCATGAAATTGCAGTGAGCTATGATGATGCCACTGTGTTCCAGGCTGGGTTACAGAGAAAGACTTATCTCAAAAAATTAAAAGGGGCAGCACCTGTGGCTCAAAGGAGTAGGGCTCCGGCCCCATATGCCAGAGGTGGTGGGTTCAAACCCAGCCCCTGCCAAAAACTGCAAAAAATAAAAAAAATTAAAAAACTTTAAGCAGCCATCACAGGCAGGGGACAGAGTAGGTTTACAGAAAGATGTCCCTGGGCTGCCCCTTGGTATTTCCTTTTCCAGTTAGGCCCCCAGTGGAAAAAACAAAGGTAAATTATAGTGTCCCAGTGCTGGAGTGGACACCCTGCCAAACCTGTCTACACCATAGTTCTGTCCTTCTGGATAGCAGTTGGGGGTAGGACCCAGTGCCTTGACATCCTTCTTACAGTCCCAGTTTTCAGTTTGACCTCCATGACTCTACCCCAGCCCAACACCCCAATAAAGGTCCCCCTGCATCCTCAATTACCAGTCCCATGGGAGCCTTCTCAGTCCTATTCTGCTTTGTGATTGGCCCTGCCACACCTGGCATCTGTCCTTCCAAAGTCCTGCTACTCTGTTGAGAATCTCAACTGGCTCACCATGAGCTTTTTTTTTTTTTTTTTTTTTGAGACAGAGTCTCCCTTTGTCACCCTTGGTAGAGTGCCATGGTGTCACAGCTCACAGCAACCTCAAACTCTTGTGCTTAAGTGATTCTCTAGCCTCAGCCTCCCAAATAGCTAGGACTATAGGCTCCCAACACAACACCTGGCTATTTTTAGAGATGGGGTATTACTCTTGCTCAGGCTGGTCTCCATCCTGTGAGCTCAGGCAATCCACCCGCCTCAGCTTCCCAGAGTGCTAGGATTACAGGCATGAGCCACTGTGCCAGGTCTTCCACGAACTATTTATTCGTGTATTGAGCACCTACTGCATATCAAGTACAGTTCTAGGTGTTGGGGATACATCTGTGGTAAACCACACAGCCAACAAGCTGCATCTCTGATTCAAGACCACTCAATAGCTTCCCGACCCTCATTGGAGCCATACCTAGGGAGCATCTGGCCCTCACCAGGCTCAGGTGCACTCTCCTCATTGTCTCAGAACTATTTTACAACCTTTTGAATGGTAAAAGACTGGTGATACAGCAAATGATTTGCAAATAAATTTTATCTTGTGAAAGATGGGATTCCTTATTGCTCTGACAGGAAACATTCTTTAATATCATAGAACCAAAAGGCTTCAGCAGGCATTTTCCCCTTATTCCAGTTCCATCACTGCTCACCTGGACCAGCCCAGTCCCTTCCTCCCTGGTCCTCTGCTTCAACCTTTGTCCCCCACAATCTCTCCTCCCGGATCTCTCCTGCCTGCAGCTGCCATCAGAGAGTACCTAGGAGCACCTGAGTCAGGGCCCGCCTCACCTCTGCCCACAGCCTTCCACGGCTCCCACCTTCCTGGGGGGAAGAAAGCCAAATCCTCCCCTTGGCTCACCAGGCCCTGCACAACCTGCGTTGCTCCTTCCCTGACGTCCTTTCCTCCCTCTCTCTCCTTCTTCACTGCTCCAGCACATAGGCTTCCTTGCTGTGCCTTCAACATTCCAGGTCCAGTCCTCTCAGTGCCTTTGCACGGGCTAGGTCCTCCTTGGAATGCCCTTCCTCCAAATATCAGTTCGGCCAACTACTCAATTCTTTTTTTTTTTTTTTTTTTGAGACAGAGCCTCAAGCTGTTGCCCTGGGTAGAGTGCCATGGTGTCACAGCTCACAGCAACCTCCACCTCCTGGGCTTAAGTGATTCTCTTGCCTCAGCCTCCCAAGTAGCTGGGACTACAGGCGCCCATCACAATGCCTGGCTATTTTTGGTTGTAGTTGTCATTGTTGTTTGGCAGGCCTGGGCTGGATTCGAACCTGCCAGCTCTGGTGTTTGTGGCTGGAGCCTTAGCTGCTTGAGCTACAGCCAACTACTCAGATTCTTCAAGTCTTTCCTTCTCAAAGAGCACTCCATCATCCTCCTACTTAAAATTAGAAAGTATCTCTAACCCTCATTATTGGGATGCAATTAACTTACTTATTATGTGTCTTGGCTTTCTCCTCCCACCAAAATATAAGTCCCCAAAAGAGCAGGAAGTTTGGTCTATCTTGTTCCCTGCCAAATTGCCAAGGCTTGGTAACTACACACCTGGCACACAGTAAGTGCTCAATAAATGCCAATTCACTCCCTGGGAGGCCCCTCCCCCAGGCATGTATTCCACTAACTTCAACCCATTCCAAAGGTTGTCAGGCTCCACCCTGTGCAAACATTGCTGGGCTGGCACCCAGCCAGGCCTAAAGAGGAAGGATGAGAACCCAAACTCCCTGCTGTGGACTTTCCCCAGGACTCAGGGCCAGGCGGAAGTCCTAAGGCAGGCAGGCAACTTCCCCTCAACTCTGCATTTGGACTCTTGTCTGCCTGACAGTTCTGATTTACTGTGCAGTTCTAGGCAAGTGGCTGGCCTTCTCTGAACCAGTGTTTGCAATCTGTAAATCAAGGAGGTGGATGGAACAATGGGACTGAACTTGTGTTCACTGTCACCCCCACATGACCAGGAATCTATATTTTCCTGCTCTCAGCAGCCCTGTGATATAGTGACTCTTACTCTTATCCCATTTTACAGAGTGAAATGGACAGGAAAAAGGGCTGGAAGGCAGATCTATCATACTCTGTGGGGTTTTCTCTCCCAAACTCAGGCAGGGTGGCATCTGACAGTGGAGATGTGTGCTGGCCCAGCCCCACAGCTCCCCAAGTCTGAAGTATCCCCACTCCCCAGGAGCTCCATAACCACACAACCCCAAATCCACCCTGGGTAACCCCAAATGCCAGGCCTGCTCTGTGCCCCACTGTGTGAATACCTGTGCCTCCCTGGCCCTGGTGGAGGGGGCCCTCTTGGTCCTGGACAAAGAGACCTGAGGTGCAATCAGACACTCAGTTTACAGGGAAGCTCCTTTTGTCCTGCCATTTGGGAGCAAATGACCCAGAAAAATCTCCTGCCATTGGCCCCTCTCCTCTCCAGGTCTGGGGTCTCCTCTTCCCTTCTTGTTTCCCCCCCACAAGGAATAAAGATTATATCCCAGCACCCTCACCCTCAAAACTCCTGAAGTCTCCAGCAATAAGATTGAGTAGGTCGGGGGAGGGTGCTACAGTTGTTTAAAAACTTGGGAGCCTTTTTTAAAGTTCTGGGGAGGAATGAGGTCCCAGCCCACGTCATCTGTCATCTGGCCTGTCTCAGGTTGTGGGAGATAAACCCAATGCCACCCCTCACCCCCAATTGACATTCCTTTTCTCAGTTTGGGGGATCAACCTGTGCCGTGCCTCTCCCTCTCCAACCCCCAACCACCTGGACCAACAATGACCCTTTTAAGTCTTGGCTCTGGCGTCCTGGGCAGGCCGCCAGGGGCAGTAACTGCCAGTCAGATAATCCCTTGGAAACTATGTAAGATGCCCACACAGGAGTTTCAGTTTCCTGTTTTCTGAGCAGCCGGAAGGAGGCAATTGAGGGGTTCCAGGACCCTGAGGTGGTAAAACCCAATTCAGAAGATGCCCACAGGGTAGGGAGAAGAATGGGGCAGGGGACTTACCTGTCTATGAGGCTTGGTGGCCTCTGGGCCTGCGTCAGGAGCCAGGGCCAGGGTGTCCACCTGGCATCGGGGGTAGGGAGGGCACCTGAGGCTTGTGGATCTAACCTCCTCACCTGGGGGCCCAACCTTTCCTCCGTCTGGTGGCAACAGGCAGGTAGGTCCTATGCTGGGTGGGACTCACAAGCGTGACAAGTTACAAGGCAAACCTGTGAGAGTGAGAGACCTGCCAGTAGGCGGATTGGGTGTGTGGCTCTGTCGGAAGGTGCTCTCACGTGGGAGCAGTTGGCCTTAACCCCTGATCACCCAGAGGCCAGGGACACCATGGGACATAGAATCCTGCTCCTGCCTGTGAACTGGCGTGTTCACAGGGAAATACCTGTTGAGTATAGTAAGGAATGAATGAGCCACATCTCCTACCCCTTCCTCCCTGCACTGTCCTTCTTGGACCTGGAACCTCTCAGCGTTTATACTTGGTGTGCTCTGCCA
This sequence comes from Loris lydekkerianus, assembly GCA_963574355.1. Taxonomy (NCBI): domain Eukaryota; kingdom Metazoa; phylum Chordata; class Mammalia; order Primates; family Lorisidae; genus Loris; species Loris lydekkerianus. The sequence goes on from CAUYPK010147265.1 coordinate 28,762, forward strand.
AGCATGCGGTCCTGTCAGATTGCTGCAAGGCAGGCGGACTCCTTTGCCCCTGCAGATTCTGTGTGCAAATTCTGCTTCTCTGCCATGAAGTGACTGGATAACTATGCAGAGAATCTTCTGTCACTTCCCAGGTTTGTGGGTTTAGGCAAGTGATTGGGACTTCTCTATGAAAATGGGGACAATATCAGCAGGTCCTGGGGTTGCTTTTGAGTGTATGTGTGGCACTTGTGATGTGTGGCTGGTCCCAAGGAATGAGACACTGGGAAGTACAACATGTTTGTGGGACTTTGAAGCTTTGACATGCAAAAAAAGAATGTAAAAACAGCACATTAATTTTAATCTTGAGGCGGCACCTATAGTTCAATGGGTAGGGCACCGGCCACATACACCCAGGCTGGCTGGTTCGAACCTGGCCCAGGCCAGCTAAACAGCAATGACAACTGCAACAAAAAAATAGCTGGGCGTCATGGCAGGTGCCTGTAGTCCCAGCTACTTGGGAGGCTGAGGCAAGAGAATCACTTAAGTCCAGGAGTTGGAGGTTGCTATGAGCTGTGATGCCACAGCACTCTACCCAGGGTGACGGCTTGAGGCTCTGTCTCAAAAGAAAAAAAAAATTATTATTTCAATCTTGATTCTGGGTTGAAATGATTCTATTTCAGATGTATTGGATTCAATGAAATTCAGGAGAAAAATTAATTTCACTTGTTTTCTTTTTACATCGTTAAAATGTGGTAACTACACAGACTGTGCAAGAGCTAAAAGAAAATGTGGCTATTAGGATATTTTAAAATTTAAATTGGCTGGAGTTACAACATGACGTGTCTCACAACAGGCACTTAATACACATTAGCTATTGAACCAGTCTTTCTCTATCACTTTTACCACCTTTCTAGCCCATATATTATAAATAATATATTTATGATTTGATTAAAAAATAATACATATTTTTAAGCATTCAGCTGCCAAACTACCTTATGTCTTTTATTTTCTTCTTTTTTGAGATAGTTTCGTTTTCTTGCCCCCGGTAGAGTGCAGTGGCGTCACAGCTCACAGCAACCTCCAGCTCTTGAGCTCAAGTGATCCTCTTGCCTCAGCCTCCCGAGTAGCTGGGACTACAGGCGCCTGACATAATGCCGAGCTATTGTTTAGGGACAGGGGTCTCACTCCTGCTCAGCCTAACTGCCTCAGCCTTTCAGAATGCTGGAAGTACAGCCAGGAGCCACTGCTTCGGGCCCCTTATGTCTTATTTGTTTGCTTGTTTGGTGTTTCTTCTAGAATGTCACCTCACTGAGGTTATGGTCTTGCTCATCATGCCTTGCATTTCCTATGGCCTAGAACAGTGCCTGGTACACAGTAGGTACTCAATAAATATTTTTGGAATGAATGAATGGACTATGGCGAGGAGAGGAAGTGGACCGGACTCAAGTGCCTTGAGCTGACAGTAATAGCCAGTATGGCCACCAAGGGGCGCCAGAAACCATGTAACCTGCTAGGCCCAGCTGCTTCAGTTTTCCTTCCCACAGAATGGGCACAACACCCTAGGGACAAGGGAGAACGAAGGTCCGGCACAAAATGTTTTTGTCTTACTGGGATCTCGGTGTCTCCTCGCTATCCCCTGACTCTCCCCTCCTGCCCTCTACCCTTGCACTAGTTTTTTTTTTAAAGATTTTATTTTTTATTAAAGTTATATGTGTTTGCATTTTAAAAGAGTTCAATTATCTCAGGCTTGTTTTTTTTCTGTTTTTTTTGAGACAGAGCCTCAAGTTCTTGCCCTGGGTAGAGTGCTGTGCCATCACAGTTCACAGCAACCTCCAATTCCTAGGTTTCAGCAGTTCTCTTGCCTCAGCCTCCCAAGTAGCTGGGACTACAGGTGCCCGCCACAACACCCAGCTATTTTTTGCTTGTAGTTGTCATTGTCATTTGGCAGGCCTGGGCTGGATTTGAACCCTCCAGCTCTGGTGTATGTGGTTGTTGGTGTCTTAGCCGCTTGAGCTACAGGCGCTGAGCCTATCCTCAGCTTGTTAAGAAAATCAGCCTCGGGTGGTGCCTGTGGCTCAATGAGTAAGGCGCTGGCCCCATATACCGAGGGTTGTGGGTTCAAACCCAGACCCCGCCAAACTGAAAAAACAACAACAAAAAAATAGCCAGGCGTTGTGGCAGGCACCGGTAGTCCCAGCTACTGGGAGGCTGAGGCAAGAGAATCGCCTAAGCCCAAGAGCTGGAGGTTGCTGTGAGCTGTGACACCATAGCACTCTACGGAAGACAGCGGAGTGAAACTCTTGTCTCTAAAAAAAAAAAGAAAAAGAAAATCAGCCTCATGACCTTGCCTATCCTTATTTTTCCTCTCCCCTGGGGCCACGCCCCCTACTTTAAGCTGCTTCAGATTGATTTAGGGATTTTGAGATTTCTTCCCTATCTCTAAATCATGACTGTGTGCCAGTTTTCATATTATTTTTAAATTTACTTCCTTTTCATTACACTTCTCTTTTTTTTTTTTTTTAAGCCTTTTTTCCATTTTTATTTTTTGCAGTTTTTGGCTGGGTTTGAACCCACCACCTCTGGCATATGGGGCCAGTGCCCTACTCCTTTGAGCCACAGGTGCCGCCCTTCATTACATTTCTCAATGATCCAACCCCTAGCCTTTCCCTGACTGTCTATGCAAGAGGTGCTTAAATTTATTATTTATTTATTTTTTGAGATAGAGTCTCGCTTTGTCGCCCTAGGTAGAGTGCCTTGGCTTTATAGCACATAGTAACCTCAAACTCTTCGGCTTAAGGGATTCTCTTACATCAGCCTCCCAAATAGCTGCAAGTACAGGCTCCCACTACAACACTTGGCTATTTTTAGAGATGAGGTCTCACTCTGGCTCAGGTTGGTCTTCAACCTGTGAACTCAGGCAATCCACCTGCCTTGGCTTCCTAAATGCTGGGATTACAGGCGTGAGCCACCAAGCCTGGCCTGGTTCTCAAACTTTTATCTAGTGTCCCAATCTGGCCCCTGAAGGGGACGGTTCATTAAAACCCAGATTACAACTCGGTGCCTGTGGCTCAAGCAGCTAAGGCACCAGCCACATACATCTGAGCCGGCAGGTTCGAATCCAGCCTGGCCCGCCAAACAATGATGGCTGCAACCAAAAAATAGCTGAGCTTTGTGGTGGGCACCTGTAGTCCCAGCTACTTGGGAGGCAGAAGCAGGAGAATTGCTTGAGCCCAGGAGTTGGAGGTTGCTATGAGCTGTGATGCTATGCCACTCTACCCAGGGTGACAGCTTGAGACTCTGTCTCAAAAATAAATAAGTAAATAAAAAATAAAACCCAGTTTATAATGCCCACCACCCACATTGCAGTTTCTGATGTGGGAAGTCTGAGGCATGGCCTGAGAACCTGCATTTCTTTTCTTTTTTCTTTTTTTTTTTTTGAGACAAAGTCTCAAGCTGTCCCCCTGTATAGAGTGCCCTGGTGTGGTAACTCCCAGCAACCTCCAGCCTCCAACTTGGGCTCAAGCCATTCCCTTGCCTCAGTTTTTCTATTTTTAGTAGAGACAGGGTCTCACTTTTTGCTCAGGCTCGTCTCCAACTCGTGAGCTCATGCATTGCACCCACCTCGGTCTCCCAGAGTGCTAGAATTACAGGCGTGAGCCACCACTGCCGGCCAGAACCTGCATTTCTTACAAGCACATTCCTAGGTGGCTTCAGGGACCACACTTTGAGAATCAGGGGTCTAAATTTTTCTCCAGGCAGATCTGCATGAATCAGTTCTATTCATAATGTATGTCCAAAGAACTCTTCCTAGAGCATTTCAAAAAGATTATGGGAAAATGCATACAACATAATAAGTTTAATAAATAAGAAATTTACCATTTAACTTTTTTTGTTTGAGACAAAGTCTCCCTATGTCGCCCAAGCTGGTCTCCAACTCCTGTCCTCAAACAATAACCTTTGCCTCTCAAAGTGCTAGGATGACAGGCCTGAGCCATTGTACCCACACAACATTTATTAAAACCCAAATCATGATCTCAGAATAAGTAACTGCCTAACCATATCATTAATAAATTCATTATTCTTTAACAATACTGTTAACACAATCATTCTTAGTACTAAAATAGGGCTGACTCACAGCATGGTTCTTTGTGTGACTCTGAGCAAGTGGCTCTTACCCTTTTTGTGCTCCCATTTTCTCATGTATGAGATGCAGGTGATAACAGTACACATATGCATGGTTAATATTTTCAAATATTTATTGCCTACCAGTTGTTAGCTACTGGGAATATATTAGTAGTGAAACACACACAAAAAGTCTAACTCTAAGGTAAATATCTTGTGCAAAAGCTTCAGCACTGAGCTTGGAATGAAATATGATATTACCACTCATAACTTACTTTATTATTATCAAACAATATTATTTATAACACACATATATAAATATTAATATTTATAGTATAATAGTAACACATTATTATTTTTATTTTATTTTATTTTAGAGACAGAGTCTTACTTTATCACCCTCGGTAGAGTGCCGTGGGGTCACACAGCTCACAGCAACCTCCAACTTCCGGGCTTAGGAGATTCTCTTGCCTCAGCCTCCCGAGTATCTGGGACTACAGGCGCCTGCCACAATACCCGGCTATTTTTTTGTTGCAGTTTGGCCAGGGCCAGGTTCAAACCTGCCACCCTTGGTATATGGGGCTACCACCCCATGACTTAAATTCATAATATCCATACATAATAGTAATATTCATAATGCGTATAAACATGAATGTACATATTTACTCATATAAATAGAAATAATATTTATTTATATATTATATAACATATTTATAAAAATATGATGTAATAATGGCTGGGCACCTGTAGCTCCATAGTTAGGACGCTGGCCACATGCTCCAGGGCTGGTGGGTTAACCTGGCCCAGACCCACTAAACAACAACAAAAACACTAGCTGGGTGTTGTGACAGGTGCTTATGGTCCCAGCTACTCGGGAGGAGCTGAGACAAGAGATTAGCTTAAGCCCAAGAGTTTGAGGTTGCTGTGAGCTATGACGCCATGGCATTCTACCGAGGGTGACAAAGTGAGACTGTCTCAAAAAAAAAAGGAAATATGATATAACAAAATTATTTACAGCATTTATATAAATAATATAAACATTACTATTTATCCTTGTATAAATAGTATCTACATTGCTACTTACATTTATATGAATATATAGGCATTATTATATATTTAAATAAATATTTTTCGTGGATTCATATTAATAACAAAATATAATTACCCCTAGACTATTAAGTGCAAAAACAAGAAAAAAATTGTAAAATATGTTATAAATAAAATAATAATACTGGTGATGCCAAAAGGATGTACACTTTTTTCTTTTTTTTTTTTTCTTGAGACAGAGCCTGAAGCTGTCACTCTGGGTAGAGTGCCATGGCTCACAGCTCACAGCAACCTCCAGCTCTTGGGCTTAACCGATTCTCTTGCTTCAGCCTCCCAAGTAGTTGGGATCACAGGTGCCTGCCACAAGGCCTGGCCATTTTTTGGTTTCAGTTGTCATCGTTGTTTGGCAGGCCCAAGCTGGATTCGAACAGGCCAGCTCTGGTGTATGTGGCTGGCGCTTTAGCTGCTTGAGCTACAGGCGCCGAGCCTGTACACACATTTTCAGAGATGTTATCTACTTATTACTGGGTGCTTAATGGTAACCACTTTGAGTACCTCTTGTGATTGGAGAAGTCAAACGTAACTTGTAACCATTTTTTGTTGTCAGTATATACTGAGTATTACCATTTTAATACAGTTTTTTCCTTTCTTAAAATGTGTATACTTTTTTGGACCTTCTGTATAAAAAATGGAATTCCATATAGAATATAAACAATATAACGTGAGTAGGCCAGGCGCGGTGGCTCACGCCTGTAATCCTACCACTCTGGGAGGCCGAGGCAGGTGGATTGTCCGAGCTCAGGAGTTGGAGACCAGCCTGAGCATGAGCGAGGCCTAGCGGGCGTTGTGATGGGCGCCTGTAGTCCCAGCTACTGGGGAGGCTGAGGCAAGAGACTCACTTGAGCCCAAGACTTTGAGGTTGCTGTGAGCTAAGAGGCCAAGGCACACTACCAAGGGCGAAAAAAAGTGGATTGTCTCAAAAACAAAACAAAACAAAAACAATATAATGTGTTTCTGCAATGTGATAGTAAACACGACCTTAACAGTAAATGTTCTTTTTATGTTTGTTCGTAGGTTAGTATTAAGGATAAAGCAAGATGACAAGACCAGCATGACGATGTCTTCCTATGCCTGGGCGCTTGGGGGCGCTCGAGGAAGGCATAGGCCAGTCGCAGGCCCCGCCCCCGAACTCCAATTGGCAGCGCGCGGCGCGTGAAAACGCACGCAGGCCCCGCCCCCGTGCTGGCCCGGCCCCCTCCGCCCGCCCTCCGGCCGGCAGCGCTTGTTGTTCGGCGGCGGCGGCGGCGGCGGCGGCGGCCGCAGCTCGAATTGCAGTTTCAGGCCGCCAGCCTGCCCGCCTGCCGCGGGTTCGCTTGTGCGGCCATGGAGCTGGAGGTGCCGGACGAGGCAGAGAGCGCCGAGGCGGGGGCCGTGACCTCAGAGGCGGCCTGGGCGGCAGAGAGTGGGGCAGCGGCAGGTAACGGTCCGGTCCTCTGTGGCCTCCCTACCTCGTGCCGAGTGGACCAGCCAGGCGCCCCCCGCCGCGGCCCAGTGGGTCCGCCCGCGCGCCGGAGGGGCGGCTGGAGCGTTCCACTCGGGGGTGCTCACGGGGGAGAATGGAGCGCTTCACGGCCGGGGAACGCGCCGCGTTGGGCCCGGGCCCGGGGGCGGCTGGAGCGCCCCGCCCAGGAGCTCGGGTGGCGCGGTCCATCGGCTGGGGTCCTCGCCTGAGGGGGGTGCGCGAGTGCGGGGCGCCCCCTCCGGAACGTGCGGGGAGAAAGGGTCATCGCAGGGTAGTGGAGCGGGTACACTGTCTCTTGCTCAGCCGGGCCGCTCGGAGATGAGGGTGTGGGGCAGTGGTGAATGACCTCGATCTTGGGGAGGGGCACTACCTCCCAGGCGCGAGAGGCTGACGCTGCTCCAGATGTGAGGATGCTACTCCCTGCCTGGACTCGCTGCCGGTCTCTCCAGGTCAGCTTTGGAGGCCTGGCGTCCACGAGCAGGCCACCCATATGGGCGCATCTGAGTGGTTTTGCAGCCGCAGCAGCCTCTTGAGGGGGAGGGTCTTTGAGGCCATCTGGGTCAGTCTCCTGGCGGTGTCATCTCTCTTGCAAGCCCTCCAGATCAGGGAACGCGTGCGCTGACTGTTGCTTACCTTTCTGGGTCTTAGTTTGCCTTAACGTAGAAGAAGTCTAAGGCAGTGATGTTCGGAGGTGCCCTCAGTGCCGCGGCTTTGCAAGCAGCTCGGCTAGGAGAGGGCTACTTTGATGCCTTGTCGCTCAGTTTTCCCACCCCCAAGCCACCTTCTTCCTGGACACTAAGCAAGACTGCCCCAGGCATGAAGGGGGTATGGCCTATATGTATCCTTGCCTTCCAGCAGGATAGGTGCTGAGAACTGTGCCCCACCCTTGGGCTGTTAGACTGCCTTTCTGAGGGGACAGTTCCTTCTTAGTTGAGGTCACAAGCTCCCAAATAGGAAGTTTATGGATTCGCAAAATCCTGTGTGCTCTCCCCAAGCCGTCTTCAGAGGCTCTGTTGACACCCACGTGGGTACCCATCCTCCTTCTCACCCAGGCCTCCTGAAGCTTCCTTGGCAGGCAGGCAAGGAGGTGCATTGCTGCCTCGGGGTTGGGGGTGATGTCTGAAAAGAGAGAGAGCAGGAGTGAGCAAGCCCTCCCCCCCAGCTCTGAAACATTCACTGCTTCCTTCCCCATGGCCATCTGGAACTGCTTGGTAGTTGACCTGTTTCATTGCTACTGAGCCAATTTCCTTGCCCTGTTCTCTACCTCGATATATGACCTGGCCTGGCTAGCACCAGGCATGCTTAAGTGATCCAGGGGGCAGCGGACTCCAGCCGTGGTCCCTCTCTTTGCCCTCTGACTTCTGCTGTCAGCTCTCTGACCTGAGCTGGTCAGAGACAAAGTAGCCTAAGACTTGATGACCACAAGAAAGCCACACGGCATACATTGTCTTATCAGGCTGAGTGGGGACAGATAAACTCTTGGCTCTGGCTGTGGCTGGCTCTGGGTGTGGGGGAGCTGAAAGGTAAAGGGTGTCTCTCTGCCCCTGAAATCTGCAGAAATCTGACTCCAGTTACTTCATTTCACTCATTTTCTCTTTTTTCTCTTTTTTATTATTTTAGAATATTATGGGGGTTATTTTACTCACTTTAAAATTAAGATCTGCTTCTACCTTTCCAAACTTCTTTCTCCTGATGTAAGTGCTATTAAATTTGGGTTAGAGGCTACCCAGTCATTTTCATACAAATGTATAAATATATTTGTATTTTTCATGCTAATATGTGAACACATAGATGTGCCTGCTAGTTCTTTACTGAGGTGGTTCATGGCCCACCAGAGTTTCTCTGCCTTGGCTCTCTTGGCAGATTGGGCCATCCTGGGCCCTTCAGAGTGCTGAGCAGTGCCTCTGGCCTCTACCCACTCCATGCCAGGGGCATCCCCAGTCATGATGGCCAGATAGGTCTCCAGACATCACCCAAAATTTGCTGGGGGAAGAATCACCCTGGTGAGAAATGCCTTATAGCATCTGATCTGTGTGATTCACTTTCTTCAATAGTAACCCGAAGTGTTCCCCCCATGTTGGTGTCACTGATCTTCTTTGTAGAGAGAGCTGAGTACCTAGGGCAGTAGCTGAGAGGGTGGAATTAAATGCTGTCTGAGTCCCCACTTCCAGCTCAGCCCCTCAGTTTCTGGGTGACCTTCACCTCTTTAAGCCCCATCTATAAAGGGAGTTGATAACCGTGTCCACTCATGTTGGCTGTGAACCTTAAATGAGTAAACGCTTGTGCTTAATGACTGTCAGCAATGATTGGCAGCCCACTGTAGACACCTGCCATCATAGATCCTTCGAGCCATATTCTGGCTGTTTGTGGAGTCATTGTTTGCTATGACAGGTGCCTGCAGACGTGGGTCTATGACTTTGGGGGCTTTGGTTTCCAGCAGCTGAGGTAGCTGCTGAATGGGTGCGTCAGTGGCAGACAAATTGAAAAATCACAATCTGACACTTCCCAGAAAGTCGAAGTGGCCAGAGCCTTGTCTGACAAGGGCCAAGAAAGGCTGTGTCCTCATGTGCTGCCAGCTTTGGATGTTGTTGACCTTGGTAATTTTGGCCAATCTGATCAGAGGCGAAATGGTATCTCAGTGTTTAGAATCTGGTTACTTTAAGTGCCTGGACTCCTGGCTTTTAGATCTGGCCCCCAAAAGGCTGGCTGTCGCACTCTGTGTGCTGCCTGGGGGCCATGTGGGGTGCCTGGTTCACGGGGGTGGGACTTAGGAGGGCTGGAGGCTTGGAGATGCTTGCTGGACCCATTTTTGGAGCCGCTCCTCTGCCTGTAGTTTGGGCCTGAGGTGTGGTCTGGGTGTTTGAGATTTTTCTTCCCTGCCAGTCTTATCTCTATATGCCTGGGAACAGTCAGCTTCATTCCTGAGCCCCCTGTCCCCTCTCACATCTAATCTGGTGGCATATTCTGTCAGCTTTGTCTTCACAACCAACCCTTAATCCACTCACTCCTCTCCCTCCTCTGCTTCCACCTGGACCATCACCATCCTCCTCTTCATGCCTGGACTGGTGTAGTTGGCTCCCCACAGGCCTCCCTCCTCTTTCTATGCTGCGCATGCTCCGTCCCTCTGCCCACAGCCGTCCATGGGTCCCACTCACCTTAGGGTAAAGCACAAGGCCTCCCCATGGCCCACCAGGCCCTGTACAACTTGCTACATCCCCTCCCTGACCTCCCTCCTCCCTCTCTCCCTCACCTCACTCTGCTTCAACTATATGCCTCCAACATACAGGTGCAGTTCTGCCCCAGGGCCTTTGCACACGCTGTTTGTTCTTTCTCCATATGTGTGTCATTTGCTTCTTTAGCTCTTTCAAGGATCTGCTCAAACCCCTCCTCTCAGTGAGGCCTGTCTCCCCTCAGATCATAAAACAGCACCTCCCCTTCCTGTAGCCCCACCTCCCTTTTTTCCTTACCCATTCTCGTCACTGTTGTCATCACCATAGCACTTGCCACCACCTGAGACATATGGCTTTGCTGATGTGTGTTCTGGCTGTCTTCCCTCCTGCGCAAGAGCTCCATAAGAGCCAGGACAGGCTGTGTCATTCCTGCAGCGTCCCCAGCGCCTGGACTGCCCTGGTACATAACAGAGCTTGGCAAACATCAGGTGGATACTAAGGAGGAATTGCATCAGGAATGGGGCATTTGGGGAAGTCCTTGCCAGGAAGGTGATATTTGAGGGAGCCTTGAGGAGAGGCCAGGAAGAAGGCAAGGCCAGGTATGCCTAGATGGCAGTGCAGTGTTCCTCAAGGGCCAGTGGGCAGCCAGCAGCAGGGGCCACCTCTGGTTGCAGGTGGGGGTCAGGGTAAGAAAGTCAGGGAGTAGTGACATCTCTCATCACATGTCAGAGGGCCGAGGGTGGGGCTGAGGACTTTGGACACAGAAAGCTCCTAGTTCAGTTGTACTCCAGCTGCCTTCTAGGAGGCAATACTAGGTGATTTGTTCTTCTGCAGCCTCGTGTCCTGTCCTGTAAGATTGCTGCATGGAGAGAGATTAGACCACACCTAGCCTACAGGCAACTCCACAGGGTACTGGGACCCTCCCTTCTTCCTGGGCTGCTGGAGCAAGGGGAAGCATGTGTTGAACACTGCTACCGCAGAGCCTGGCACCAGAGGGCTCAGTCTGCTGCGGGCATCATGAGAGTGTGTGGAGTCTACTTCTGCTTGGTCTATGTTTGACGTTAACTGGATGTTATTGAGCACCTTCTATGGCTAGAGGTGTTGCCATAGAACACATGTGACATGTTGCAGGTGCCCATGTCACACCAGTGACAAAGAGGGCTCTCTGGCTATTTCATGGTGCTCTCAGGCTGTTGGGGGGTGTGTGTGTGTCAGGATACACATGGGGATGTCAAGGAAACAGATATGACCATGGGTCACCTAGCAGCAGCTCCCCAGTCCCATCCATACCAGTTCTTGTCCATCATGTATTACTGGCACATGGCCTTGCTTACTCCTGCACACACCATCCTCGGCAGCTTCTAGGCTGCAACCACAGAGCTGAGTGGCTGGGTTGGCAACTGTGTCGCCTACAACACCCAAAATATTCATGTGGTCTTTTATGGAAAATGCTTGGCAACTCCTGAGTTGGACTGGGTGTGGGGGGAGACTGCTATTGTGGCAAGGGTGAGGGACCTGCTTTAGCTGAGAGGTCAGGGAAGGAGGTGACCAGTCATCCCAGACCTAAACAAGAAGTGTGGGCCACAGGCTAAGCAATGCAAGCAGTGAGAACAGCCATGCAGTGACCCTGAAGTAGGAATGAGCTGGACCCATTTGCACCACAGACTTGAAATCAGCAAGGTGGGGCCAGGGCCAGTCACACAGCACATAGGGCCCTGACTCTGGCTGGGGTTTTGCTTAGAGGAAAGCAAGCAACACTGGTGTGTTTAAGCAGGGCACCAAGCACAGATTCATGGGTTCTGGCATGTGGTGGGGAGGGCTGAGGATGGCAGTGGCTGTGAGGGGCTGGTGGGCTCCAGATGCTGCTGCCTGGACATAGATAAGGCACTGGAAGGCTCAGTCTGAGCCCTGGAGCTGATGCTGAGGATGGAGCAGGTCTAGGGCCCCAGGCCCTCTGATGAGTGTGTGCTGATACAGTAAGCAGGCAGCAGGGCCCCCCAAAGGTCTGGGGTTGATCACCAGCCATGCCACCTAGAGCTACATGCCTCTGAGCAAGTGACCTCCCTTTCTTCTTTCAAAACGAGAGGATCCAGCAGGACAGGAGTGGGTGAGGCTCCTAGCCCCTGGGAAGCTGCATGACCTGAGCTTTTACAGTTTACATATGGGGAAACTGAGGCTCCAAGAGGGCTGGAGAAGTTGCCTAGAGCAGGGGCATGAACCAGGAGTAGTTCCAGTCTCCCCCCCTCCCAGCCTGCTGCCCAGGCTTAGCAAAGTGTCCCTTCACTCTAGACTACGCAGGCTGATGTCCCACAGAGGATTTCCCAGTCATGAGCCAGCTGGATAGTGAGGCCCTTGGCACTGTGCACTCACAGGGATTACAGGCCTTGGGATTATCTGGGAGCCCCCTGCACTTGACTCAGCGCCCTGTGAGGCTAGCAGGGGAGGGACTGGGGTCACTTTTGAGAACCCTCAGGTACCTGAGCCAGTACAAGGGCATCTGAGGACCTACTGGGCAAAGAGCAGATCCCAACACCTTGTCAAAGCCACTCATTCTTGTGTCGTTCTGCAGCAGGGAGCTGACATGGAAGGTTTTGGGGGAGTGAGGTGAAGTTCAGGTGTCATCTGTGGATTATTTACCAGGATGTATCCTGGGCCAGGTGCTGGGAAACAAGGTGGAATGAGACAGACAGGGCCTCTCTGAACTCTAGGGATAGGGGCAAGGAGTGTATAGACAGCAAACAAAGAAGCAAAATATGTAACTTGGGCCGGGGGTGATAAAAGAAGTACCATGGTGAAGAGGAGAGTAGTGATGTGGGAGGGGCTTGTCCAGGCTAGGTATGTAGGAGGAGGCGGCATGTGAATGGAGATCTAAAGGAAATGAGGGACAGGCTCAGTGCTTGTGGCTCAAGGGCCAGCCATATACACCTGAACTGGTGGGTTCAAATCCAGCTCGGGCCCGCCAAACAACAATGATGGCTGCAACCAAAAAATAGCCAGGTGTTGTGGCGGGCACTTGTAGTCCCAGCTGCTTGGGAGGCGGAGGCAGGAGAATGGCTTGAGCCCAGAAGTTGGAGGTTGCTGTGAGCTGTGATGCCACAGCACTCTACCCAGGGCGACAGTTTGAGGCTCTGTCTCAAAAAAAAAAGAAAGAAAGAAAAGAAAATGAGGGACATGCATTGTGGAGGCTTGAGGAGAGTGTGTCAGGCAGAGGGCACAGCCTGTGCAAAGGCCCTGGGGCAGGATTGTGCCTGTCCTTTTAGAGGCACAATGGGGAGGCCCATGTAACTGGAGCAAAGTGAGGAGGGAGACAGAGAGAGAGGAGGGGAGGGCAGAGAGGGGTTGGCCAGGTCATGCAGAACTTGGTGGGCTTCAGGGAGGACTTGGGCTTTGACCCTGAGGGAGCTGGGAGCCTTGAGCCATGGAAGGCCATGGGAAGAGAGACTGGACCTGCCTTAGGTGCTCACAGGCGCCCTCTGGTGGCAGCTGCAAAGAGGACATGCTGTGGGGGGCGAGGGTGAGAGCTCCAGATAGGGGTCAAGAGAAGTGAGCAATTGATGGATTTTTTTTTTTTTTTACTTAAACTCCTGGGTGGATTTTTGGAAGCAGAGCCAACAGGGTCTTTTGAAGGATCAATGGAAGTGGTGAGAGAGAGAAATTGAGTTTCCTGAGTTCTTGGGAGGGCAGAGCTCCCCTCTGTTCAGGTGGCTCCTGCAGCTGAGAAGGTCTGGGGTTCAGTGGGGCTGGGCATGGCAGTGTTGAGTGTGAAACTCGTGACGTCAGTGATGGGTAGTGACAAGGTGGCTGTGGTGAGTTGACACTGTCTTAGTCTTAATGCTTTGTTGGCAGGACAGCCAGGAAGAGCGGCCCCATAGGTACAGAGAGCAGATTGTCCAGCCAGTCTGTGTCACAGTTAACTCATAAGACATGGTCATGTGAGGATCACATGAGCTCATAGGGAGTACACAGGAAGTGGCGAGCAGACACACGGCTGGCAGTGCCAGCTTGGTGCCTTCTTGCTGGGTGCTGGGGGCTGTGATCTGTGCACCCACAGCTCACAGAGCTGCTAGGGTAAAGAGGGAGCCCTGCTTTCCCTCAGGGCAATTACCAACAATTCCACCCAAGACCACACACATGCCCATCCTGGCATCCAGCTTGCACTTTGTTGGTTGGGGGAAAGTCACACCCAGCGAGGGCTGGTGAGTGCAAGAATATTTGGAAATTGCACACCAGCGTCCTGTGGACCTGCCATGGTCCATTGTTCTTGGTGCATGTCAATGTTAAGGGGGTGAGGGGAGGTTGTAGCTTTTTTTTTTTTTTTTTTTTTTTTTTTAATGTAAAAAGCGTTAGGCAAACTTTAGTTTTCACTGGAAAGAGCCATATAAATTTTAAGTTTGATAACAGTATAACAATTGCAATATGTGGGAACATTGACAGTGAACACAGTACCAGTACACCAATGTGATGTCTGTTTAAAACTGTCACTATAAGTTGTAAGATAGAAATTAGCCTTCAATTAACTCCACCTATGTATTCTTGAAACTTGGTTGTAGGGCTGTTTAAACATCTACATTTGGGCTGCCTGAGTATGTAAAACTCAATGATAATGGATTTGCGAGGTCTGCTTAAAAGTCTCCTAGTACATATAATTTCTCCTTAAAATCAGTACATATTTTTGTGGTGTAGATTTGACTCAGCAGTAGATTATACAGAAGGAGCTCTCCAGCTTCAATTCAGCAGCATCTGGATTGCTATATTGAGAAGGGTTTTTTGATATCTTTTCTTCTTAATGTTCTGAAATTTGTTGGGGAATGCTGTTAAAACCACTAGCAATAGTATAATCTGCAGTCTGTTCCAAGAAATCTTCAGAAGAGACATCAAGATTTTGAGTAAGAAGTCTGACTATATATGATGATTGAGAGTCTGTTACAAGCATAAGAGCATTTCTTTTCAACTCATCAACTTTATGTTTCCTCTGTTCTTTACCAAAAATTCCACCATTGTTTCTCTTTTTTCACTTACAGCAAGGAAAAGTGGTGTAAGATGACTCCTTTTTTTTTGCAGATTTTGGCTGTGCTGGGTTTGAACCCACCATCTCCAGCATATGAGGCCAGCAACCTAGTCCTTGAGCCACAGGCGCTGCCCAAGATGACTCCTGTTTATTGGGTCATTGTCTGAACCATGTGAAAAGAGTTTTTCTGCTATTAATAAATTGTGACGATAGACACATGTGATGAGCAGTATTGTCATAGGTGTCCCTAATGCTGGCTTGGTGCCATGTTTCATCACAACAGTCACACATCCCACCTACTGGCATTGGACAGTCTTCATCAGCAGTGCTGTCTGCTTTTTGCTGTCAAACAGGTTAAGTTGGCACTTTCTGTCCCCTAGGACTCTCACCACTTCTGGATGGCCACTGGCACAGGCCAAAAATAGATGGGTTCTGCTCTTGCGGTCTCTCTCATTTGGGCACAGTGGGTCAAATAAAAGGTGAAGGAACCAGTAAAACCAGGGGTGTAAGTGTTAACTGTGTCCCAGCTGGGAGGGATACTGCAGGGGTAGATGTAGTAGTTCCTTAACTAGTAACCCAGATCTGTTGATGTGCAGGCACGTCCACAGGCTGTATGAGCCCTCTGGTCCTGAAAGAATCCTAAAAAGTTAGACATCCATGGAGTCTGACTTTCCTTATTACTAGGCCTACACATCCATTTCGAGCAAGTGAGCCAGGTACTAGATGGCTTAGTACAGGTAAAATGGGAGGAAACATTGTTTAACCTTAATAAGGGAAGGGGAGTAAGTATCCTATCAGATCAGGGGAAATATTAATAGTACATTATCAAAACCAGTAAGAATCCTGGAAGCACAAGAGTTACAGTTCAGAGGCCTTGTCCCTAAAGTTAAACAATGAAAGACTTCTCCAATACCACAAGGGCCGTGTCTCCAAAACCCTTATCATCATTCATGGTTAGCCCAGAACCCAACTGTGCAGTTTGAGAAACAGCAAGGGTCGAGCGAAAGCAAGTACCCATGCCCTCTCAAGAGCTGGTTGTGAGTTAGGAAGATCCAAAACAAGAGTATTTTCATGAAAAAGCAAGCTGGCTTTACTTAGGCAGAATAATGTGAGTTAGAGGTTTTTTGTTTTGTTTTGTTTTTTAGACAGAGCCTCAAGCTGTCACCCTGGGTAGAGTACTGTAGCATCACAGCTCACAGCAACCTCCAACTCCTGGGCTCAAGCGATTCTCCTGCCTCCGTCTCCCAAGTAGCTGGGACTACAGGCGTCCGCCACAACGCTTGTCTATTTTTTTGGTTATAGCTGTCATTGTTGTTTGGGGGGTCCAGGCTGGACTCGAACTGCCAGCTCAGGTGTATGTGACTGGCACCTTAGCTGCTTGAGCCACAGGCGTCGAGCCCGAGTTAGAGTTTTTATGGAAAAAGTAGGCAGACATATCCAAGTCATGGCACTAGGGCACCAAAACATCAGGTTTCAGGCAGCTGTCTGTCTTCGTTCTCAGTGCTTGTTACGCTCTTAGTGAAAGAATGACCAGACCCACCAAAGCAAGGCAAGTGTGAAACAAAGTTTATTGAGAAAAAGAAAGATAAGTTCATAGAGCAAGAACTTTGTCTCTAGCTACTTCCTGCTGACTATGGGTGATATCATATAGGTGGAGAGGTTGGGCTGGTTAAGAGGGTTTTGAGGTTAGTAAAAGCATTGGGTGGTGAGTGAGGCTGTTGTGGCCTTGACCTCATCTTGGACAACAGTTGATAAAAGTTGGGTTATGCAAGGGGTGGAAGAGTTAGGAGTACAATTTAGATATTAGGGGCCCAGAATTGGTAGGACTCATTATCCTGGGGAAGTATTGAGCATGGAGTTTATGATGTGGGCCTAGAGTTGGGGGGCTTGTTCTTTTAGTAGGGGATGCCTTCTCTGGCCAGGCAAGACTACTTGTAAAGCAGCAAGTCCCGTGGGAAAGCACAGATTCCACCTTCTCTGGCCATTAGGATGTCCAAGTTCCTTCTGTTCTGGAGGACCACTGTGGCTAGAGAATCAATTTGGTCTTGTAGGGAGGGTTAATTTTTTGAGACCTCAGTCAGACCACTGGCTAGTTGTTTTGAGAGCGGGTGGAATTTGTGAGATGCCACTCTAAGACCAGTGGTTCCCAGTTCCTACCGAGGAATTGCTCAGTAATGTCCAGGCCAACTAGTACTGGAATTAGATGAATATTTCTTTTTGTCTTTTAGAAAGTCTGGACTGGTATGGAGGTCTGAATAGGAATGGTTACATCTCTGGGGATAAGGGAGATGTCTGGGGAAAGGAGAGCTAAGGTGCATACCCTAATCCAGTGTTTTTCTTTCTCTTGTTTTTTTTTAAACAGAGTCTCAAGCTGTCGCCCTGGATAGATGCTGTGGTGTCATAGCTCACAGCAACCTCTAATTCAGGCTCAAGTGATCCTCTTGCCTCAGTTTTTTTTCTATTTTTAGTAGAGACGGGGTTCTCACTTTTTTGCTTAGGCTGAACTTGAACTTATGAGCTGGAGCAATCCACCTGCTTTGGCCTCCCAGAGTGCCAGAATTACAGGCATGAACCACTGCACCTGATCTCCTAATTCAATGTTTTTCAACCTTTATCTCATGGTACAGTTGAACCTATAGTTAAACTTCTGCAGCACACTTAAATTATGTTGATTTAAAAAAAGAGTTAATGTCTCGGTGCCTGTGGCTCAAGCAGCTAAGGCGCCAGCCACGTACACCTGAGCTGGCGGGTTCGAATCCAGCCTGGGCCCACCAAACAACAATGATGGCTACAACTAAAAAATAGCCAGGCGTTGTGGCAGATGCCTGTGGTCCCAGCTATTTGGGAGGCGGAGGCAGAAGAATCGCTTGAGCCCAGGAGTTGGAGGTTGCTATGATTGTGATGCCACACCATTCTACCCAGGGCAACAGCTTGAAGCTTTGTCTCAAAAAAATAAAATAAATAAAAAAAAAAAATAATAAAATAAAATAAGAGTTAAAAAAAGAATATATTTACTGTGCTTTGAACTACCTGTGAAAATAATAATGTTTAAAACTTTTTCTGGCACACTTAAGATCCTTTCACAGCACGCCATTGTGCCATGGCACAGTGCTTAGAAATTACTGCCCTAATCCAATTGGTAGGTAAGCATATATAAGTGGAAGTTCCACAAAGGAAAAAATATCCTGACTGGGTGCCGTGGCTTATGCCTGTAATCCCAGCACTCTGGGAGGCCAAGGTGGGTGGATCGCTTGAGTTCAGGAATTCGAGACCAGCCTGAGCAAGAGTGAGACCCCATCTCTAAAACATGGGTGAGTGTCGTGGTGGGCACCTGTAGTACCAGCTACTTGAGAGGCTGAGGCAAGAGTATTGCATGAGGCCAAGAGTTTGAGGTTGCTGTGAGCTATGACGCTATGACGCCATGGCACTGGGGGCAAAAAAGTGAGAAAAAATATTCTAACACTGCTCAGCAAATTGTAAGTAGAAGAAGAAGTAGGTCAGGATTCTGGGTGATTTTTCAGGGGAGAGTTTGGTGTCCCAAAATGTTAGAGTACTACCTATGAGACAGTCTCACCCTGTCCCATGGGGAGAGTGCCATGGCATCAGCATAGCTCAGAGCAACCTCAAACTCTTGAGGTCAAGAGATCCTCCTGCCTCAGCCTCCCAGAGTGCTAGGATTACAGGCATAAGCCACTGCACCTAGCCTTAAAACTTAATTTAAAACAGTTTTCAGGTGGCACCCATAGCTCAGTCGGCAGGGCGCTGGCCACAAAGACCTAGGGTGGCGGGTTTGAACCTGGCCCGGGCCTGCTAAGCAACAATGACAACTGCTACCAAAAAATAGCTGGGCATTGTGGTGGGTGCCTATAGTTCCAGCTACTTGGGAGGCCAAGGCAAGAGAATTGCTTAAGCCAAGCGTTTGAGGTTGCTATGAGCTGTGATGCCACGACACTCTACCTAGGGCAATAGCTTGACACTCTATATCAAAAAACAAACAACAACAAAAAAAAACCCAACAGTTTTCAAAACCCATAAATTAGACAAAATTATCTTTTTTTTTTTTTTTTGAGACAGAACCTTACGCTGTCACCCTGGGTAGAGTGCTGTGGCATCACAACTCACAGCAACCTCCAACTCCTGGGCTCAAGCAGTTCTCCTGCCTCTGCCTCCCAAGTAGCTGGGACTACAGGCGCCCACTACAACACCTGGCTATTTTTTGGTTGTAGTTGTGATTGTTGTTTGGCGGGCCCAGGCTGAATTCAAACCCGCCAGCTCAGGTATATGTGGCTGACACCTTAGCCGCTTGAGCCACAGGTGCTGAGCCGAAAAAAATTATCTTTTTAAATAAAACTAATATGTCTATGTCTTATAATCCTTTTATTAAAGAAATATTATTTGGTTATCAGAATTATTATTTCTCTTTTATTTAATAGTTTTAATTACATATAATAATCATAATGTTAATTATTATTTATTTTTGAGACAGTCTCACTTTGTTGCCCTCGTTAGAGTGCTGTGATATCATAGCTCACTGCACCCTCAAACTCTTGGGCTCAAGCGATCCTCTTGCCTCAGCCTCCCAAGTAGCTAGGACTACAGATACCTGCCACTACATGCAGCTATTTTTAGAGACAGGGTCTCACTCTTGCTTAGGCTGGTCTTGAACCTGTTAGCTCAGGCAATTTACCCACATCTGCCTCCCAGAGTGCTAGGATTACAGGTGTGAGCCACCCTGCCCAGCCTTCATAATGTCAATTTTTAGAAAAACCTAGGAAGAATGGCTCAGCACCTGTAGCTCAGTGACTAGGACGCCAGTCACATACACTGGAGCTAGCGGGTTCGAACCTGGCCCAGGCCTGCCTAACAATAGTAACAACTACAACAACAACAAAAACAACAACAACAAAAAGCCAGTGTTGTGGCAGGTGCCTATCGTCCTAGCTACTTGGGAGGCTGAGGCAAGAGAATTACTTAAACCCAAGAGTTTGAGGTTGCTGTGAGCTGTGACATCATAGCACTCTACCGAGGGCGACATGGTGAGACTCTGTCTCAAAAAAAAAAGAGAGAAAGAAAAACCTAGAAAGTTGAAGTAACTCTGATCAGTCCCCAATTTTATTAGCACACCTAAATATATTCAGTTTTTTATATCACATAAAAATAAGATGTCAGATATACAAACTTAAACTTACGTTTAACAGTTGTTTTAGTATTTTATTTTACAAGAGACTCAGACATTTTTATTATTATTCTCTTTAACTTTACATAACATGACTTTCAGATTTTAAATTACTAAAAGAGTTTTGAAAGCACAACATAGGTACCATCCCTATGTCCTTTCCAGTGGTGCTAGGTCTTACATAACTATGTGGCATCAAAGATGGCTGCAAAGGACAGGACCTGTCTGTGTCCTCAGTTCATTTACTAGGTGTTGAGTTCAAGACAGAAAACAGGACGACTGGAGGATCCAATTCTTCCTAGAATGGGGAGGAGGCAAACATGGGGCAGGGAAGAAGGGGCTCTGTGGGCTTGATTGTGTCTTGTAGTTGCTGGTTTAGGCACTGAGAACATGTTCCCATGCTGCACCATGGCCACTTTTCCCAAAATCTAGAGGCTCAAAACCAAAAACATCAGGGCATAGTCAAATCTAGCAGTTTAAAAATATTATAAGGGCGGTGCCTGTGGCTCAGTGAGTAGGGTGCTGGCCCCATATACCAACCCGCCTGGGCCAAACTGCAACAACAAAAAAATAACCGGGTGTTGTGGCTGGTGCCTGTAGTCCCAGCTACTAGGGAGGCTGGGGCAAGAGGGAGGCTGGGGCAAGAGAATCACATAAGCCCAAGAGCTGGAGGTTGCTGGGAGCTGTGATGGCACGGCACTCTACCAAGGGCGATAAAGTGAGACTCTGTCTATAAACAAACAAACAAAAAATATATATATTATAGAAGTAGCAATGTCATGACCTTAAAACATCTGAACTTCAACAATAATTTTAAAACTGGTTTCATTTATCAAAGATTACCAAAGATCATGTGAATGAAAAGGCATTCAGGCTCAATGCCCATAGCACAGTGATTACGGTGCCCGTCACCTACACTGAGGCTGGTGGGTGCAAACCCTGGCCAAGCCAGCTAAAAAAACAACAATGACAACTGCAACAAAAAGTAGCTGGTGTTTAGTTCCAGCTTATTTGGGAGGCTGAGGCAAGAGAATCACTTAAGCCCAAGAGTTTGAGGTTGCTGTGAGTTGTGACACCACAGCACTCTACCCAGGGCGACAGCTTGAGACTGTCTCAAAAAAAAGAAAAAAGAAGTCATCCAGCTTCTTTACAGTTTTCCTGATAAAATAAAACCCAATTAATTAGAACTCTTTTGCATATTTGGGTGGTGAAATATCACATACACATGACATACAAAGACACACAAACATATAGACTAGTGGTTCTCAACCTCTGTGTCGCAACCCACAGGAGCTGTATTAAAGGACCATGGCATTAGGAAGGTTGAGAACCACTGATATAGACAGAAGTAGTATTTGTATTTCTTGGCTTTTTCTTTAATATTTATGTATTTATTTTATTTATTTATTTTTGAAAGGGAGTCTTACTATGTCGCCCTTGGTAGAGTGCCGTAGCATCATGGCTCACGACAACCTCAAACTCTTGGGCTTAAGTGATTCTCTTGCCTCAGCCTCCCAAGTAACTGGGAGTACAGGTGCTCACCACAAGGCCTGGCTATTTTTTTTTTTTTTTTTTTTGAGACAGAGTCTCAAGCTGTCGCCCTGGGTAGAGTGCTGTGGTGTCACAACTCACAGCAACCTCAAACTCTTGGGCTTAAGCAATTCTCTTGCCTCAGCCTCCTAAATAGCTGGCACTACAGGCGCCTGCCACAATGCCCAGGTATTTTTTGGTGGTTGTTGTTATTGTTGTTTGGCAGGCCCTGGCTAGATTCAAATCCGCTAGCTCCAGTTTATGTGGCTGGCGCTCTAGCTGCTGAGCTACAGGCACTGAGCCTCCAGCTATTTTTGTTGTTGTTGCAGTTGTCATTGTTTAGCTGGCCTGGGCTGGGTTTGAACCGAACACCCTTGGTGCATATGGCTGGCACAGTAACCATTATGCTACGGGCACCAAGCCCTATTTATTTATTTATTTTTTGAGACCGAGTCTCACTATGTCACCCTTGGTAGAGTGCTGTGACTTCACAGCTCACAAACCTCAAACACTTGGGCTTAAGTGATTCTCTTGCCTTAGCCTCCCAAGTAGCTGGGACCACAGGCACACGCTCCAATGCCTCACTATTTTTTTGTTGTTGCTGTTGTCATTGTTTTTTTAGCTGGCTTGGGCTGGGTTTGAACCGCTAGCCTCCATGTATATGGCTGGTGCCCTACCCACTGAGCTACAGGCGCCACTTGTTTTTTGTTTTTGTTTTTGTTTTTGGCTTTAAATATATATATTTTTAATTCAGTCTATCAATCTTTTCATTGCCTATTTTATTCCCCTAAGCAATTGTTAACTAGCTAGCAATTTGTCTTCTAAAGAGATGGCTCCAATGGCACCTGTAGCTCAGTGAGTAGGGCGCTGGCCCCATATACCAAGGGTGGTGGATTCAAACCTGACCCCAGCCAAACTGCAACAACAAAAAAATAGTCAGGCATTGTGCTTGCTTCAGCAGCACATATACTAAAATTGGAATGATACAGAGAAGATTAGCATGGCCCCTGTGCAAGGATAACACGCAAAATTCATGATGCATTCCATATTTTAAAAGTAGCTTTGTAATTAAAAAAAAAAAAATAGCTGGGTGTTGTGGCGGGCGCCTGTGGTCCCAGCTACTCGGGAGGCTGAGGCAAGAGAACTGCCTAAACCCAGGAGTTGGAGGTTGCTGTGAGCTGTGTGACGCCGCAGCACTCTACCAAGGACGATAAAGTGATACTCTGTCTCAAAAATAAATAAATAAATAAATAAATAAATAAATAAATAGATGGCTCCTAGGTGAAATGAGGCAGAAAATGTATATTTCTGTAAGGAGAGGACAGACACAGGGGTAAGGAGAAGATGCACACACAGTGTTGCTCAACAGTCAAGACAGGTTTATTCAGATAAATCTGGGAGAGGCCTTTGACATGGGCCAAAAGGCAGCTTCCCTTATAGTCTAGCAGCTTATATAGCCTGTTGAGGTGGGAAAGCTTGTTTGGGGGCAGAGTTTGGCCTGCAAAGGCAGGAATGCCTATTTGGGGCAGAGTTTAGGCTGGTAAGGTATGAATGCCTATTCTGGGTGGAGTTTTTTGGGACCTGGCTGGGCTGATCTCTAAGAAATGGCCCTTCCCCTACAAAATGAAACCCAAGTACTATGAAGAGGGCCCCATGTTGGGCACCATCTTGCAGTAGTCTGCCTCCCTCATTCTTGGCTCTAATTCTTTTTTTTTTTTTTTTTTTTTTGAGACAGAGTTTCACTTTCTTGTCCCCAGTACAGTGTCATGGCATCATAGCTCACAGCATCCTCAAACTCTTGGGCTTAAGCGATTCTCTTGCATCAGCCTCCCAAGTAGCTGGGACTACAGGTGCTCCCACAATGCGTGGCTATTTTGTTGTTGTTGTTGAAGTTGTCGTTGTTTGACAGACTTGGTATGACATACAAAGACACACAAACATATAGACCAGTAGTTCTCAACCTGTGGATCGCAACCCACAGGAACTGGTCTCATTTAGTATCCCCATCCCCATTAGACTGATAGTTCCACTGTGGGTCAGTCCAAGGAATAGCCTCATGGACTATGGGTTGTCCGTTGGGAGCCTGGTCATGCATATCATTGGCAAAGTCCTCTGCCACTTTCCACATAATATTGTTTTCTTCCCAGGTTAGGGTGGAGTTTAGAATTGTATAGATATCTTACCAGGCAAGATTGAAAGATTGAGTAAGTCTGAGAAATCCCTTTTTGAATTTGGCCAGGTTTTCACTGAAGGATCCTCATTTTGGGAGAGGTTAGACAAAGAAAAAGGGAGGTGAACACGGGTCGGGCCATTGACACCTGCAACTTCTCTAATGGTGGACTGGACCCAAGAGGGTGTCTGAGATCCAAGGGGAAGAGGAGGAAGGGTAGTAGAATCGGGGGCTGAACCAGGGGAGGAAGGATCTGATAGTGGGATAGAGGGGGTGGGCGGCAGGTTGTCAGAGTTGTGAGGTGGAGAGTTGTTCTGTGAGCCAGGTTGGTAAGCAGGTGATTCATCTGCGGGGTCAAAAGGTGTCTTAAGGGGTTCTTTAGTGTTTTTCTTTGGAGGTTTTTCTTTTAAAAACAAACCTTGGTAATTGGAGTGAGATATACAGAGAGAAGGTTTTGAGTGGAGGTAAAGGAAGGCTTGGACGTAAGGAACGTCTGACCACTTGCTATTTATTTTTGGAAAATTGTCTAAATCACATCACATTTGGAAGTCAAAGTCCCATTTCAGGCTATCTAGAGTCATTGTCTAGAGCAGGCGTCCTCAAACTTTTTAAACAGGGGGCCAGTTCACTGTCCCTCAGACCACTGGAGGGCCGGACTATAGTTTTAAAAAAAATTTTGTGAACAAATTCCTATGCACACTGCACATATCTTATTTTGAAGTAAAAAAAAAAAAACGGGAACAAATACAATCACACCGCCTCGTGTGGCCTGCGGGCTGCAGTTTGAGGACCCCTGGTCTAGAGGGTACTGTGGCCATGTTGTGTTACAGAGATAGATTAGCTTTTTTGACTTTATATCTGTTAGTGATAATTTGGAAAAATTGTCAAGAGAACAGCCCAAAGAGTTATCTTTATGTGAACTAGAGGGAGAGACCCCCATCTTTGCTAAATGTAGTTTTTGGTAAATTCTTGCTGAGACTGATCTAAACCTCACAGGGTGTCCTGGGTGAGGAAGAGATCAGTCAGTCATCCCTCCAAAGGGTGAGTGAAATTCTCAGGAGGGTGAGGGCATCCTCAGCCATTACTCCAACAAGAGTGCCTGATTCCCTGGGAACCAGTGGTAAAGAGGTGTTCTGGGTATAACAACAAAAAAAATAGCTGGGCGTTGTGGCGGGCACCTGTAGTCCCAGCTATTCGGGAGGCTGAGGCAAGAGAATCACCTAAGCCCAAGAGCTGGAAGTTGCTGTGAGTTGTGACGCCACGGCACTCTACCAAGGGTGACAAAGTAAGACTCTGTCTCAAAATAAATAAATAAATAAATAAATAAATAAATAAATAAATAAATAGAGAAGTCTTTAGCCAGGCTTGGTGGCTCACACCTGTAATCCCAGCACTCTAGGAGCCCAAGGTGGGCAGATTGCTTGAGTTCAGGAGTTCAAGACTAGCCTGAGAAACAATGAGATCCTGTCTCTAAAAAGAGCCAGGTATTGTGGCAGACGCCTATAGTCCCTGCTACTTGGGAGGCTGAAACAGGCGAATCACTTGAGCCCAAGAGTTTGAGGTTGCTATGAGCTATGACGCCATGGCATTCAACCCTGGGACAACTGAGTGAGACTCTGCCCCTCAAAAATAAATATATAAATAAATAAATTCAGAAGTCTTTAATTTAAAGGATCCATTTTTGGTCGTGCTTTTTTTTTTTTGTGGTCATGAATTTTTAATGATGAAATGTAAGAGTATTCTGGGCAGGGCACAGTGGCTCATGTCTATAATCCCTGCACTTGGAAGGCCAAGAGGGTGGATTGCCTGAGCTCACAGGTTCAAGACCAGCCTGAGCCAGAGTAAGACTTGGTCTCTAAAAATAGCCGGGTGTTGTGGCGGGCGCCTGTAGTCCCAGCTACTTGGGACTTAAGAATCACTTAAGCCCAGGAGTTTGAGGTTGCTGTGAGCTATGATGCCACAGCACTCTGCCAAGGGTGACAAAGTGAGACTGTGTCTCAAAAGAAAAAATTTGAGTGGTGTCTGTGGCTCAGTGAGTAGGGCACCAGCTCCATATACCAAGGGTGGTGGGTTCGAACCCAGCTCCAGTCAAACTGCAACAAAAAAATAGCTGGGCATTGTGTTGGGTGCCTGTAGTCCTAGCTACTTAGGAGACTGAGGCAAGAGAATTGCCTAAGTTCAGGAGTTGGAGGTTGTTGTGAGCTGTGACACCATGGCACTCTACCGAGGATGATAAAGTGAGACTCTGTCTCTAAAAAAAAAAAAATTAAGAGTATTCTTCTAGATAGACTCCCTGTTTTCCTTCCAATTGGGATAAGTCTCCCCAAGACTCTTCCAATAACAGAAAAAGCTAACCAAGATTCACGAAGGAGACAAAATGCCTCCAGAGAGGCCAATCTGGAGAAGGAAGGGTGTGCTGTATATACTCCAAAAACTCATGAAGATGTCTTCTGGTTCCAGAAACTGTTCCTCTACTGTAAACAGGTCCAGGCACCATGGTTCAACAATGTCCCACCCATAGGGATGTTACTAGAGAACTGTGTGGGCATCTCTAGGGCATATCTCTAGGCCCTCCTTACCAGCAAAAGGCCCTTGAGCCAGAGGCAGGTGCCTATGCAGGTCATCCCAGATAAATCCCCAATTTGTTGCTGTTCAAGAGGAAGCTGACATCCAGAAACAGCGGAATTTACAGCAGATAAAGCAGTGGTTCTCAACCTTCCTAATGCTGCACGCAGACCTTTAATACAGTTTCTGTGAGTCGCGACCCCCAGATTGAGAACCGCTGAGATAAAGGGTTTATTCCGCATAGTGCTAAACGGGGAGATGGGAGGAATTTCTCAAATCCATCTTTGTGAGAATTTGGGAGATGGGTTTTTAAAGCAAGTTTGAATGGCTCAATGCCTGTAGCTTGGTGGTTAGGGCACCAGCCACATACACGGGGGCTAGCAGGTTCAAACCCAGCCCAGGCCTGCTAAACAACAATGACAGCTACCCAGCTACCAAAAAAAAAAAAAAAAAAAAAAATAGCTGGGCATTGTGGCAGGCGCCTGTAGTCCCACTTACTTGGGAGGCTGAGGCAAGAGAATCACTGAATTGAGACTCTGTCTCAAAAAAAAAAAAAAAAAAAAGCCAGTTTGGTGAGCAGAGGATTAGGCAGTCAGGGTCTGTTAATTGGATGGGTTTAGGGCCAAACTATCAGTCCCTTGGTATGGGCCACTGCCTGGGTGGATCAGTCAATTCTCTGGAATGCGGGCCTGGAAGATGTATTAGAAACTACCTTTGGTCCCAGCTTCTCGGGAGGCTTAGGCAAGAGAATTGCCTGAGCCCAGGAGTTGGAAGTTGCTGTGAGCTGTGATGCCACATCATTCTACTGAGGGCGATGAAGTGAGATTCTGTCTCTAAAAAAAAGAAACTAACTTTGGGTTCCAAAAGGTAATGTTGTCTAAAGAGAAAAGTTAAGAATCTTCTTCTTTTTTTTTCTTGAGATAGAGTCTCACTATGTTGCCCTCCGTAGAGTGCACTGATGTCACAGTTCACAGCGACGTCAAACTTCAGGGCTTAAGCGATTCTCTTGCCTCAGCCTCCTAAGTAGCTAGGACTACAGGTACCCGCCACAACGCCTGGCTATTTTTTTGTTGCAGTTGTCATTGTTGTTTAGCTGGCCCAGGCTGGGTTCGAATCCACCAGTCTGGGTGTATGCAACTGGCGCAGTAACCACTGCACTACAGGCACCAAGCCAAAAGTTAAGAATCTTTATAACCAACAACTATGCGGAGAAGGTAATCTTTTTGTTTTTAAATTCTTTTATTTTTTGAGACAGAGTCTGTTGCCCTCAGTACAGTGCGTGGCATTATAGCTGAAACAATCTCAAACTCCTGGACTTGAGCTATCCTCTTGCCTCAGCCTCCCATGTAGCTGGGACAACAGGCATATGCCACCATGCCTGAATAGTTTTTCTATTTTTAGTAGAGACAGGATCTGACTCTTGCTCAGACTGGTCCTGAACTCCTGAGCTCAAGCAATACACCCACCTCAGCCTCTCAGAGTGCTAGGATTACAGGTGTGAGCCAAAAGTTAGTAAACTTTATAACCAGCAAGTATGTGGGTAGCAATTATAAAGTAGCAAACAAGGGGACAGCAGCTGATTGCTATCATTATTTTAGCTAAGCCTGTTTGTTCTCAGGGTTCTGGGGCCCTTACTCTAGTTCTCACCTTGCACTCCTTCATCAAATTGTAAGGGTGGTTTCAAAACTAACCTATAGAATATTGCTTGGGGAGTGGCTTACTGGGGAGAATCTTTAATTCCTCACCTGATACCACGAACCATTCCAGGTGGTTCAAAGTGATATGTGTAAAATCAGAAGAGAACGCACCTCTCAGAAGAGGAAGTGGTGCATAGTCATCTAAAAGCAGTGTTTTGAGATTTCCCCTTAATTTTGAAGTTTTAGGCTGTTATGTCCCCTGATTAGATGCTTGGCAATGGCCAGGATGTTTTCACATGGCCAAGGGGGTCTGGGGCCCGGCAATATCTCTCACAGCATCTGCCTCTCTGTTTACTGACAGGAGATAGATGTTCATTGATCCCCTGCTACATGCCAGGCATGTTTTAGGCTCCATTTGCCTACTCTGTACGTGTCTCCCACATGTTCTCAGCCCAGCATGTCCAGCCACATCCAGGGTGTCCGTCAGGCCCTGCAGGTCCTGACTGTGGCACATTTGACCCCAGCCTACTCCTCCTCCAGGTGCCCCATCTGGGTGGTGGGCCCACTGTGTACCTGAACCCATATCCCAGCTTCACATCCTCCCTGGCTCCCCCTCTTTGTAGCCAAAGGCCTCTGAGTATCTCCCAGGTCCATCCCAGCCTCTTGTCTCCTACTATTCACTTGCTAGGAATCGGGCGGTGTGTGGGGAAGAAGCCAGGACACTCAGGTCTGTGCCCTCAGAAACAACATAATCTGCACCATGAGAAAAATAAGAGGCTGGAGGCACTGCTGCAGCCTGTGTGGTCAGAAACCGTGTCTCTGGGGAGGTGACAGGCTGAAACCTGACAAGGGAGGACAGGAGCCAGCCACACCACTCACAGAGATGTAGAGATGGCATATCCTAGGCAGGTTATATGGCATGTGCAAAGGCCCTGAGGTAGGGCCACACCTCAGAGGTGTGATGTGCAAAAGCACAGAAGCCCATGGCAGAGGGCCCGGAGTGCTGGTGCTCAGTAGTATCTTCTGTGATCTTTGTGATCATTCTGATTCCTCAAGCAGAATCTGCTCAAAAACCATGTTTTGGCTTAAAAACACCTGGCATCTATGGTTAAGACCTTTCACCCTGGGGGACAAGTTTCCATTAAAAAAATATTCAGGGCTCGGTGCCTGTAGCTCAGTGGCTAGGGGGCACACCGGAGCTGGCGAGTTCAAGCCCAGCCAAATAACAATGACAACCACAACCAAAAAATAACTGGGTGTTGTGGTGGGTGCCTGTAGTCCCAGCTACTAGGGAAGCTGAGGCAAGAGAATCGCTTATGTCCAAGAGTTTGAGGTTGCTGTGAGCTGTAATGCTACAGCACTCTGCCAAGGGCAACGTAGTGAGACTCTGTCTCAAAAAAAAAGAAAAAATATTCAGAAGTGCTAAATAATTAAAAGAATTGATCAGTGGACACTCTCGCTACTTAACTGCCTGGATCCTACAGTTGACATTTGGCTATATTCACTTCTCCCCACCCATTCTTCAATCCCCCATCTGTCATGTTTCTGGGTGCATTTCCAAGTCTCAGACCTCAGCATCCCACCAGTCAACACTTAACCATGATTTAGCATCATTTGCTAGAACTTGGTGCTTTTAACTTTTTTGAAATGTTAACTACTCCAATCAGCTGTTAACTCTAGAATTCTTAGCCTTTTCTGCCCTGATACTGAGGGTAAAAGTCTGAGATTAGGCAAACACATAGATGTTCTTTATTTCTGCCTCTCACTTGTGAAGACGTTCAGATTCACACTAGCTCAGTGTCACACTGGCAGGGAACAGCAGCCACTGAGGTCTTCATCTTCTTTGAGTATCAGGGTTCTTCCAGTGCCCCTGATGATCAGATAGGATCATTTGCATGTGACAGATAAAAATTAACCCAAGTGTGAGGCCAGAGAAAGGCAAGCCATATAAAGCATGGTGCTGTGGATGCAAAGGCCAGTAACTCCTGAATTTAGTGCTTCTGGACGCACTTGGAGCGTGACCTTGGGTAGGTCTGGAATCTGGCTGGTAGCCTTGTTCTGCTCTGTTTAGTCCTGATTGTCATCATTTGGTTCTCTTTGAGTTTTTTAAAATTTCATGTCTCCCCCTCCCCCCATCTTTATCCCTTTCTCTTTTTTCTTGTCTTAACCACTCTCAGCAACACTACTACTGTAGTGGTGGGTCTTCTGGCCCTGCTGCTTTATCTGGTGGCTGACAATAATGCATTTTTTCCCATAACTTTGCACTTTATATCTCTTAATGTAAAGGCAGCCTTTTTTTTTCTTTCTCTAATTTCTTGAATGTTTCTTTTGGGGTGGGGGCATGAAGTCCATACTGAATTTTGTTGGAGACTTTTCTGGATTCAGGGTTGTGATTATGGGGTTTTTCACTATCGACTTTGGGTAACTGCTTAAATTTCTCCAAATCCCATTTCCCAGCCTGTAATAAATTAAGTGGAGATTGGATTCTGGTCTCATGGGTACACTCTGGCTGTCTGCTAAGGAGGGAAGGGCCATGGAGGACAGAGCAGAGGGAGCTAGTGACAGTTACTGGCATTTTATTTCAGGGTCTGCTTGTTTCTCAAGAAACACAGGATTTTCCTTCATTGTGTTTTTTTGTTTTGTTTATTTTAGAGACAGAGTCTCACTTTGTCACCCTCTGTAGAGTGCTGTGGCATCACAGCTCACAGCAACCTCCAGCTCTTGGGCTCAGGCGATTCTCTTGCCTCAGCCTCCCGAGTAGCTGGGACTATAGTTGCCTGCCCACAACACCAGGGTATTTTTTGTTGCAGTTTGGCCGGGGCCAGGTTTGAACCTGCCACCCTCAGTATATGGGGCCAGCACCCTACTTACTAAGCCACAGGCACTGCCCCTCTTAATTGTGATTTACTGTACAGCTGGAAGAAAACCTTGGAATCTTTGACCTTTCTGAGCCTCAGTTTCCCCATCTGTAAAATGAAGTCATTGATAGGGGTTATCTGGTCACACTGGGGGTGAAGTTCTGCATGAGAAGGGCTTGCTTGACATGACACCCAGCTCAGATATTTGCTGTTGCTGCTGTTTCTAATGTTTTATCTGAGAGTTTTTTAGAAACAGGGTCTTGTTGGCCAAGAACAATGGCTCACACCTGTATTTCTAGCACTCTGGGAGGCTGAGGTGAAAGGACCGTTTGAGCCAGTGGTTTCAACTTTCCTAATGCCAAGATGCGTTTTCTTTTCTTTTTTTTTTTTTGTAGAGACAGAGTCTCACTGTACCGCCCTCGGGTAGAGTGCCACGATGTCACACGGCTCATAGCAACCTCTAACTCTTGTGCTTACCTCATTCTCTTACCTCAGCCTCCTGAGCAGCTGGGACTACAGGTGGCCGCCACAATGCCTGGCTATTTTTATGTTGCAGTTTGGGCTGGGTTTGGATTTGAACCCGTCACCCTCAGCATATGGGGCCGGCGCCCTACTCACTGAGCCACAGGCGCCGCCCCCAAGATGCATTTTCATTGTTACAAAGGAGTCGTGACCCACAGGTTGAAAACTGCTGCTTTGAGCTCAGGAGTTTGAGACCAGCCTGAACAGGAGCAAGATCTCATCTCTACTAAAAATAGGAAAAATTAGCCAGGTGTTGTGCCAGATACCTGCAGTCCCAGCTATTTGGGAGGCTGAGGCAGGAGGATCCCTTGAACCCAGGAGTCTGAGGTTGCTGTGAACTAGGCTGACCACCACTGAACTGTAGCCTGGGGCAACAGAGGTAGACATTATCTCAATAAAAAAGAAAAAAGGGGCCTTACTCTGTCACCCAAGAGAAATACAGTGGTATTATCTTAACTCACAGCAGGCTCCAACTCCTAGGCTCAATCTATCCTCTTGCCTCAGCCTCCCAAAGTTCAGGGAATATAGGTACCAGCATGTCCGGCCTCATCTGAGTGTTTTTAATCACACAGGCTAGTGCCTTGGGGTCTCACCTGGGTCGATTCTGCTCCCCTGCACCCCCAACCCCCCCACACTGGGAGGTGCCTTGTGACATCTGTGAGTGTCACACTCGGGTGTGCTTCTGGCATGGGGTAGGTGGAGGCCAGGGACACTGCTCAGCACCTTGTAACACCCAGGACTGACCCATGCCAGAGAATGATGTAGCCTCATGTCCACAGTGACTGGAGAGACCGTGGGGTGGTGAATGGTCTTTAGGAGATGACCATTTGCACACATGAGAGGAGAGGCCTGGGGTCCAACAGGCAGTAAATGAGTCAGGAACAAAAGCTGAGGGTCAGTGTGAGTGACCAGCTCAGTGGGGATGTGGGGTCCTCTGAGTCAGAGTATTAAGACTTTGAACTGGATTTTATGTCTATTTCATTTCTTTAGTAGTTGGTTTTTACTATGTGTTTTGTCTCTTTTAAAATGTACAAATGAGTAGTTTTATAAAAGTATATTTACAGAGTTCATTTGTTACCACTAATTCCAGAACATTGCATTTCTCCAAAAGAAGCCCTGTTCCTGTAAGTCACTCCCTATCCCCTTCCTTTAGCCTCTGGCAGCCAGGAATCAATCCACTTCTGGTCCCTGCCTGTTCAGGAGATTTCCTGTAAATAGAATCAGACAATGTGTGGCCTTTTGTGTTTAGCTTCTCTCACTGAGCATGATGTTTTCAAGATTCTTTCATCTTATAGCCTGTGTCAGAGACTTCTTCCTTTTCATAGCCAAGTAATTCATCTTATGGACATATTTAATGCTTTTTTAAATATAAGAAATCCAAGTAAGACAGAGAAGTCAAAAACTGTAACTGCTCCTGCTCTAAAGAAGTTCCTGTGGTAGTGCATCCCAGTATTTCTTTTAGATGGGCAGTGACTGTGGCCCCGTGGGTAGGTTGCCAGCCCCATATACTGAGTTTGGCCAGTTCAAACCCAGCCCCAGCCAAACTGCAACAGAAAAATAGCCAGGTATTCTGGTGAGTGCCTATAGTCCCAGCTACTTGGGAGGCTGAGGCAAGAGAATCGCCTAAGCCCAAGAGCTGGAGGTTGCTGTGAGCTGTGACACAACAGCACTCTACTAAGGGTGACAAAGTGAGACTCTGTCTCTAAAAAATAAAGTAAAAATAAAATAAAATATCTCCTGGCATATAAATGTGACATCTATCTTTATCAGCTGTTGCTGTGTAACAAACTACCTCAAAACTTTGTGGCTTAAAACAGCTGCCTGCTAATCTGTTATCTGGGTCAGGTTTGGTGGTTCTGCAGGTCTTGCCTGGGGTCTGTCCCACAGCCATATTTAGTGGGTGGCACAAAATACACAACAACTTCTGTACCCAGGTGTCTACCAGCTCAGCAGAGATGGAGAGAACAGTGGGAGCTTCCTGGGTTCTCTCTGCTCCTGTGGTCTCTAAAAGGAGCCATATTCTGGGCCCCAGGGCTCAGGGTTTCCAGAGGCTATGATCAGAAGCTCCTTTGACACACATTCTCTTTCTATCCATCTTGTCAATCAAAGCAAATCATGTAGCTACAGGGAGTCACAGGTCATGGCCATCTGTGTCAACCATAGTAGCCCCTTTTGCAGATTACCAAGAGAAGATACTCAGGTGTGAGCCTCATCCACAGGGTCCTGGCCATGCCATGCCTCACAGGGCTGAGGGTTGACTTTGCCCTTAGAGGCATCCCCAGCTTGGGCCTGTGCCCTGGGTTGCTCCTGTCTGGCCTGGCTTCCTTGGCAGGCTCCCTAGGGTTTCTCGTCCACGTGGTCAGAGGCCTGCAAAGTTGGAGGCCCAAGACTGTCTCAGCAAATAGGGGAAGGAAGCCCACTTCTGGTTTCTTGGGACTGCAGGTCTCCATGTCTACTGTCCTTGTGTGCTCTAATTTGCTCATCACAGTGAGCCAGCACCTACCCTGGGATCCTCAGTTGTCGGCCTTCTGGACAGCAGCCCCACCCAGGGGCACCTGTGGGCAGGTGACAAAGCAGACATAGTGTCCCTCTAGTGGTGACTGACATAGCAGATGTATGGCAGATGGTGCTACATGCTGGGATGCAGGAGAGTGCTAGAAGGGACTATTGAAGGCAGGGTGGTAAGGGGGCCTCTGAAGGGGTGACATTTAACCTAGGGCTTAGGTGAAGCAAGGGAGCAAACCCTGCCAGTCAGAGGCACAGCTTGTGCAAAGGTCCTGGGGCAGGATTGTGCCTGGTATGTTGAAGGCATAGCAAAGAGGGCTGGGTGGCTGGAGCATAGTGAGGAAGGGATGGTGTGGAGGTACTGAAGGCCTCAGTGTGGTTTCCATGGAGAACAGCTCCTACTGAATTTGTGTGCAGAGGAGAGGAACAGGCATGTCCTTTCATCCATCAGTCAGCAAACACTCATGAATATCAGCCCAGAGCCCACCACTGTCATCATTAGCAGAGACCAGCAGGGCAGTGTGGTACTAGCTGAGCATCCCCTTAGGGGATGGTGAGGGTCAAAATGCAAGGCCAGTTGTGGACCAGGAAACAGCTGGGCAAGGAGGTGGCCGCTGTGAGAGGTGGGGCCTCACAGGGAGCATAACAGGTGCCAAAGATTCATGCTGGACCCATTTTGCAGGTGAACAGACAGAGGCTGAGAGAGAAGCCCTGACGTGCATGAGGAGGTGAAGGTGGCTGGCGTGGTCACCAGTGCAAGAGGTGGTCAGAGTGGTATGCAGCAGGCTCTGGTCACCACCAGGTCCTATATGGGCTGGGAAGCCCCAGAGGAAACCTGCTCAGAAAAGTGCAGGGACCTGTAGAGGTCACATAGCGAGTGGCTGGAGAGGCTGGCTTGGAGGCCAAGGGGTCCTTGCCTGCGTTTCACAAGTAGGGAGTCAGAGAGGTAGTGGGATATGGCTTCATTCCCACATCTGGGCTCTCCCATTCTGCGACATAGCACGCCTGCCCCCCTCCTCCCCTTTCTGGACTATTTTTAAAACTTAATTTCCTCGAAAACAGGGTGGCTCATGCAGAAGATAATTAGTCACCTCGACATCGTGATAGTCCTTTATCTGGGCTGGTCACGTCCAGGCTCTGTGCTTGGGGTGGGCTCTGAAGAACTGAACATTGGAGGAAAAGCAGCACCCAATTGCCCACCTGGGCTGCTGGCACTGAGGCCTTGGCTCTGGGCCATCCCATATGATCCCCTTCTGCCTCCTTGGAGTTGCATTTCCCAGGAGCCTCTGATGGAGGTGGCTGCCCTGTTCTTCTCCTGACACTGCCCCCACCTACCACTCTGACCCTTGGCCCATTCCTGAGCTCTCCTACCTCCCCTGCCTCCCAGTGCATCATGTTCCTGGTGGGGCCAAGTCCTCTCTATGTCCTCTCTGCTTTGTCAGCCAACACAAGGGGAGTCATGTGATGGCGTAGAGCCGTGGGAGGAGGAGTGCTTGATGTACCCAGTGAGGTGAGCAAGGCCATGACTAGTCCTCTAGTGTCTAGAGGTTTCAGCTTGTTCCTGGAGTGATGGGGAGCCCAGGAGAGTCCTGGGTAGGGGCATACCCTGCTGGGACCTCACGGCAGATCCACAGAGGAGCCTGGCACCTTGCCTGCTGTAGCCTCATGAGCGTCATGACCATGCACTTAGCACCAGGGCTACCCAGAGAAACATCCACATCTGCCCAGCAAGAGGGGCATTCTGTGAGGGTGTAGGCAAGGTCACAGTGCTGGACCCGCAGGGCATGCTAGGGAAGCCCCAGGCGGGCCAGGAAGGGGACCCTCCCCTTGACAAGGTCCCCTGGGGCCCTGACAAGGTCTAGAGTGTTGTACCTCATCCACCACTGGCTTCCTGCCTTCTTTCCTTTTCCTTCCCACAGCCCCTGGATGCAAAACCGTGAATTGTTCTGCTGTTGGGCAGCCAACACAAATATTGTGCAGCTCCTAGCACCTTCCACCCCCACTGGTTACCAGCTCTGGATAGGCCGAAACTTGGGGTAGGCCTTGTGGCCAGGAGACCCAGAAGCAACCTGGCTCTGTCCTCCAAAAGGTGCATCCCCAGGCAAGGAGCAGAGCTCCAGACTCTTGGCACCACCCCAGGCATTGTTCGCATGCCCAGTCTCGTTCAGCATAGACTTAAGGGCCTGCCCTGTCCTGCTCTGGCTGAGGACAGCTCTGTCCTTCCGTTAACTGCTGCAACCGGAATCCTTAGTCATCAGTCTCCTCACTCTCCTCTACCTCCACCCCCTCTTGTGAGCATAGGCCAGCTGTCCCAGCAGCACATTCCTCCAGAAGCACCCTGGGTCCCCTCCGCTACCTGCCCTGGCCCCATGAGCCACTTGTCACCCCTGCAGTATCTACTGAGCCACCCAAGTGGTTCAAGGGGAACTGACTCTTCAGCTGTTTTTGTCACCTTGAGAAACACATCACCCCTCCTGCCTGGGCATGGGAACCAGAGAGCCATGGTGTGCAAGTGTCCTGGGATTGCTAACAAAGGCCTACAACCTGGGGGGGCTTAGAAAACCAGGGTTTATTCTTGCTTGGTTCTAAAGTCCAAGGTCAAGGTTTGGGCAGTGCTGGGTCCTCCTGAGGCCATGAGGGATGGTCCGTCCCAGGTTTCTCCCAGCTCCTGGGTGTTCCTTGACATGTAAAGCATCACCCTGATCTCTGCCTCCATCCTCACATGATGTCCCTGTAGCTCTTCTCTTCTTATAAGGATATCAGTCCTGTTGGACTGGAGCCTACCCCCCAGTACAACTTCATCCCAGCTAATGACATCAGCAAAGATTCTTTCCATATAAGGTCATGTTCTGAGGTTCCTGTAAGAACATAAATTTGGAGGGGACAGGGTGGCACTTGTGGCTCAGTGAATAGGAGGCTGGCCCCATATACTGAGGGTGGCGTGTTTGAACCCGGCCCCAGCCAAACTGCAACAAAAAAAATAGCCAGACATCGTGGTGGATGTCTGTCGTCCCAGCTATTCAGGAGGCTGAGGCAAGAGAATTGCCTAAGCCCAAGAGCTAGAGGTTGCTGTGAGCTGTGATGCTACGGCACTCTACCGAGGGCAACAAAAT
Source organism: Loris lydekkerianus (assembly GCA_963574355.1). Lineage (NCBI taxonomy): Eukaryota > Metazoa > Chordata > Mammalia > Primates > Lorisidae > Loris > Loris lydekkerianus. The sequence continues at coordinate 65,686 of CAUYPK010147265.1, forward strand.
GAAACTTTGTCTATAAAAAAAAAAAAAATGGGGGGGCACTCTCAAGTCCTGTGCTCCCAGGTGGATGGCGTGGGTCTGAGCACTCTTTAACAGATTTAGTTTAGAGTTCCCCTCCCCAGCTCTGTCTGATCAGAGGCACCTGACACGCCAAGCAGCTTTGCAGCTGGCTCCTTAAGGCTTGATGGCGCTGCCATGTATCTGTCTTTCTGATTCAAACTGGCCTCGGTGTCAACAGAGCAGAATCATGGCTTCCCCTGCTGACAGTCTCAAGTCATCTGTGCTGTGCATGTAGCTGGGGTTTTGAGGCAGCAGGGTGTCCCTGGTGCTGGACATGCAGGTGGAGGCCAGGGGCACTGGCAGGGACGGTGGTGTAGAGAGGGTGAACGGGGCCTGGGCATCTGTGAATCAGACCTGGGTTTTAATTTCCCTCCTTCCACTTGACCTTAGGTGAGTTAATTACTCTCTCTGGGCCCTACTTTCAGCATCTTTAAAGCAGAGGAGCCTTTTCTCTGGTCCCTTCACTGGCTGTGTAAGGCCATGATTTACCAGAGCAAGAAAGACTTCTCTCCTCTCCTCACCAGTGTCCACACCCAGCTCACGTGCCCTGTGCAGCAATAGCCCTTCCCACTCTACGGCTTCTATGCTCACCTCCTGCCTGGCCAACACTTCCCCAAACCTTGGCCAATTTCTTGCCCACATTGTCCTGGCCCCTATCCTGCCTGTCTGCATGGCTCTGTCTACACAGCCACCTCCCCTCTGGCCTTAGCTAGGCATCCAGCCCAGAGGAAGGAGGGGACATGGCCCATGTGTGTGGAGCAGGCCCATGGATTTGTAACCTTGGCTGAATGCCTGGCAGGTACCCAGGTGGCATTAGGGGAGAAGTCATGCCCACCTAGTCCCACAGTGATGGCATAGAGCCATGGGGTAGGAGTGGGGGCTTGGAGTACCCTATGAGGTGAGCAAGGCCATGACCAGAGGGCATGGTCAGGATCCCACATCACTCTGACCTGTTGTCTCCTCGTCTGTGAAGTAAAAAAGAACAAATCCCTGGCACTGTCAGCTTTGCACTGTTACCAGCCCCTGTGAGTCCACAATGCCTGGATGATGCCGCCATTGTAATGCCAACAGGGAGATTCTCTCCCTTACCAGCAGCCTCTGTGCTGCGCCCTGAAGGACACTGCCATGTTCTACACAGAAGCACAGTGGTCTCATCCTGCCTGCAGGACCTTTGCCCTGGCTGTCCCCTTCCTGAAGCTCCCTCCCCCTGCTCCTCTTCATCCCAGACTGAGCTCAGATATTGACTCACCTTGCCAGTCTGCACCCCCATCTGTTACTCCAAGCCACTCTCCTCAAGGACAGGGACTAAGCCTGGTGTGGACACCCAGAATTTGAGCCCTGTAGCTGCCATGACAGATCACCAAAGACTTGGCCTAAGACAGCACACATCTCTCAATTCACAGTTGTGGAATTAGAAGTCTAAAATGGGCCTCCGCGGGCTAATGTCAAGGTGTGGCACGGCTGGTCCCTTCTGGGGGCTCCAAGGGAGAACCCGTTTTTTGCCTTTTCCAGTGTCTAGAGGCCACCCACATCCCTCAGCTCAGGCCCCTTCCTCCATCTTCAGAGCCAGCAGCACAGTATCTTCCAGTCTCTGCCTCTGACCCTCCTGTCGCCTTGGACCCCATGATGACATGAGGCCCCCTGAGTTATCCAGGATGATCTGCCATCTCCATTAAGGTCCTTAATCACAGCTGCAAAGTCCATTCCAGGGATTAGAATGTGGAAAGCTGTGGGGGAACATATTCTGCCCACCATACTCTTTGAACAAATTATTCTTAATAGAAGTCTGTTATCTAGATGAGGACCTGAGGCCCAGAGAGGCTAGTAGGTGGCCCAAGGGTCCACATTGGGGATTGGGATGGGAGGGAAAGTCCTGAGAGAGATTTACTTAACTCCCCCACCCCGGCAGGCCCCTGGTGTCCCCTAGAGCTGCAGCCTGGGCATTGCTTCAGGCCCCTGAGGCTGTGGGACCAGGAGAGCAGCGGGGCTGGGAGTGTCCTCATGAGCTTCCTGCCACTTCCTTTTTCCTTCCACAAACCCCTCCCTGGAGCAGAGCAGAAAGGGCTGGTGCTGTCACTCTAGCTCCAGGGACCTTAGCAGTTTCCAGCTGACCACAGCTGCCTCAGTCCTGGGCCCACCCCACGGCACCACAGGACCCCTGGGCAGTGGGCTGTGCTCTGGTCCTCCTACAGTGTCACTTGATTTCACTGTGACCAGTGCATCTCCTGATGCCTGCTGGCAGGGTGTATGAGACTTTGTTAGTTCAGTGTGATTCATTTCTGCTACCAGGACCTGACCCCTGGTGGTGCAGGAGTCAGAGCTGAGGAGGATTGCATCCTACTGCTCCTTTTCCTGGCAGGTACAAGCCCCACCCCTGGCCTCGGTGGATACCCAAGTCCACTCACCTTGTACAGCCTGGATATTGCAGTTGCTTGTCCCCTGAGGCTGCAAAACCTCCTACTTGCTGTGGGAGTTCAGTGGCTCCTGCTAGGGTGATCATTGCAAGCCCCAGTGGTCCCAACCCAGGGTGACTTTCAAAGGCCCCAGCAGCCCCTGCCTGAGGTGACTGTCGTAGGCCTCAGCAGCCCCTGCCTGGGATGACTATCACAGGCCCCAGAAGCCCCTACTTGAGGTGACTGTCATGGGCCCCACCACCCCACCTTGTCATATTTTTCCCAAGGCAGTCACCTGGCAACTTGAGTCAATTCCAGGGATTCAGAAAGTTGAAGAAGGAGGGCTGAGCCTGTTAGGGGGAAGCGGCTAGAGTCCCAGGCCCACATGGCCATGTCTCCATTCTGAAGTCTCACTTCTCTCCCTCAGGTTTGGCTCAGAAGAAGGCGGCCCCAACAGAGGTGAGTGTCTAGAGGGGGTGAAGTGTCCTGGGGATCCCAACTTGACCTGAGCTATGTGGCCTTAGGCAGCTAGCTCACTGCACATCTCTAGGCTCCAAATACTACCCAGTGTAGTCAGATGGGGTGAACATTGTGTCTATCCTGATAGCATCTAGAGTTGCAGGGGCAGAATTCAGTGATTGGTATGGGGCTTCTATACAGGTCCAGGGGGCCATGCCAAGGAGGCAGTGCAAGGGGCTGGGGGAGACTGCAGGGAGGACAACTTCTCTGGTTCCAGGCCACAACACTGACGTGTATCCACTCCAGATGGCCAGACCCTGGATTTGGCTGGAATTGTCACCCTTGGGGATTGTTCCTGATGTTAATGAGACTCATAGTGGCTGGTGATGGAGTTTGGGCACCAAGGCACTGGGGGCTAGAGGGTGGGATAGGGAATAAGACACCTAGAGGGCAAAGTCCCAGGCCACTGGCTCCACCCATGCCCTTCACCCCAGAACAGTCACAGCATCCCTTGTTGGCTACACAGGGTGTAAATGCACAATAAGGCTGTCTGCACCTGTTCCTGTGTGTGTGGTCATGGTCCTTTCTGCTCCCACTGCCCACCGTCACCATCCCTTCTGGAGTCTGTTCCGGAGGCTTTTCTCAGTTGTGGCCATTTGCGGCTCAGTGGGCACAGGCAGGTCACCCTTCCTCTGGGGAGCTGAAGCTGGAAGCAAAGGGCGGGCCTGTGAACTGTGCTTTCTGGTGGCACAGGGCATTGTGTCCCTAAGACTTGCAATAGCAAGAGTCAGTGTGGCCATGTCCTTCCTTGCCATGCAAGTTGTTCTGGTATGGTCCTAACACACTGAAAGCTGGGATGGTGCTATCCACCTGGCTAGGGACCTTGCTCAAGTCCACTGTTGGGAGGGTTGGCAGGGAGCCAGCCAGGAGTACAGAGCAGCTTGGGGTCTGTTCTTAGGAAAAGCCTGCCCCCTGGTGACCAGCAAGAGAGCTATTGGGAGCTGAGCAGAGATCATGGCTGGGAAGGCCAGAGAGGGGCAAGGGTGCTTGATTCCTAGAGCCTGTGGTGGTGGAATGGCTGGGTGGGGTGGACAAGTGCCCAGTCGACCTGGCAGAGGACTTCAGGGGCCCTGAATGTACACAGAAGGTGCTCCCTTAACGAGCTGGCTTCTGTGCACTTCCAGGCTCTAGTGACCTTTTTCACATCCTCCCACGGTATAGCTAGCAGAAGCTGGGCCTCTGGAGGAGCTGCTGTGTGCAGTCATTCCAGCCTGGGGTCTCACTAGGCAGTCCTGTCCTCTGGAGATACCAGGGAATGTCTGGGGACAGCTGTGGTTATCTTGGTTGGGGGCTGCTCTGGTATGGGGTAAGTGGAGGCAGGGACATGCTGAGCATTTTGCAGTGCCCAGGATACCCTAGAGAATGGATGGTCCAGCCCCAGTGTCAACAGTGAGTACAGCAGACTGGGACAGCCTTGTTGTCCTGCTTTTCTGGAGAAGCCAGAGGTCTTGGTAATGGTGTCCTGTGTTAGATAGTATGATCCCTGGCTTCCCACTGGGCAGTGCCAGAGAGGGGCTTCCTGCTGCACTTGGAGTTTCTAGTCCCTGCTCCCTGCCCCCATACGCTCCCCCTGAGCCCAGTGACTAAGCCTCTTTCCTGCCAGGGCTTCCAGAGTATGTTGGCCCTGATGGTGATGCTGTCTTGGCAACTTCATTTTTCCTGCTTCCTCCTTCCTAGGCCCTGTCAATGACTGGACAGCCGGGCCCCGGCCATGGGAAGAAGTTGGGTCATCGAGGTGTGGATGCATCTGGTGAAACCACCTATAAAAAGGTTCCTTAGCTGCTCTTGGCTGGCTTGGCGGGGAGGCAGTGGAGAAGGGGAGGAAGCACCCAGCTCACATGTTCACACAGGGTCTTTTCAAGCTCAGGGCAGGGCTATGGCCATGTCTGGTTTGAGACAGATGCTTTTGTGGACCCTCAGTCCCTAGGTGAGATTGCCAAGCTGAGCTGTCCTCACTGTGTAGCTGGGTGACATGCTCCACAGCTCAACCTGGCTCAACATTGAGCCACCTTCAGAGTTGAGTGACCTTGGGTAGTACCTCGGCCCTGGTGCTTCATCTAGAGAGAAGAAGCTCACAGCCTGCTTGGACAGCAGGTGGGACACTCAGGCCCAAACTTTGTGGGCAGGAGATATGACTGCTGTAGTTCATACTCCTATCTCAGTGTGGCTTTTTCTAAAACATCAGGTTTTTTTTGAGATACAATTCACACACTGTATATTTCACCTTTTTTTTTTCTTTTTTCTTTTTTTAGTAGAGACAGTCTCACTTTATCGCCCTCGGTAGAGTGCTGTGGCATCTCAGCTCACAGCAACCTCCAACTCCCAGGCTTAGGCGATTCTTTTGCCTCAGCCTCCCAAGTAGTTGGGACTACAGGCACCTGCCACAATGCCCGGTTATTTTTTTGTTGCAGTTTGGCCGGGGCCAGGTTTGAACCTGCTACCCTTGGTATATGGGGCCTGCGGCCTACTCAACTGAGCCATGGGCACCGCCCTATTTCACCATTTCAAAGTATACAGAGGGCCAGGCACAGTGGCTCATGCCTGTAATCTAAGCACTCTGGGAGGCTAATGGGGGTGGATTTCTTGAGCTTAGGAGTTTGAGACCAGCCTGAACAAGAGTGAGATCCCATCACTACTAAAGATAGAAAAACTAGGCTGGGCATGGTGGCTCATGACTAATTCCTGCACTTGGGAGGGTGGATTGCTTGAGCTCAGGAGTTTGAGACCTGCCTGAGCAATAGTGAGACCCTACTCTGAAAAATAGCCGGGTGTTGTGGTGGGCGCCTGTAGTCCCAGCTACTTGGGAGGCTGAGGCTAGAGAATTGCTTGAGCCCAAGAGTTTGAGGTTGCTATGAACTATGATGCCATAGCACTTTACTGAGGATGACAAAGTGAGACTCTGTCTCAAAAAAAAAAAAACTAGCCAGACATTGTTGCAGGCACTTTTAGTCCCAGCTATTTGGGAAGTTGAGACAAGAGGATCTCTTTTTTTTTTGTTTTGCTTTTTAATCAATTAATTTATTATTATTTTTTAAGAGGATCTCTTGAGCTCAATAGTTTGAGGTTTCTGTGAGCTATGATGCTACAACCCTCTACCAAGGGTGACAGAGTAAGACTATATCTCAAAAATAAAATAAAGTATACAAGTGAATGGTTCTGATACTTTCTTTTTCTTTCTTTTCTTCTTCTTTTTTTTTTTTAGAGACAAAGTTTTACTTTGTCACCCTTGGTAGAGTGCTATGGCATCATAGCTCATAGCAACCTCCAGATCTTGGGCTTTTTAGGCGATTCTTTTGCCTCAGCCTCCTGAGTAGCTGGGACTACAGGCGCCCACCACAACAACCAGCTATTTTTTGTTGCAGTTTGACCAGGGCCGGGTTTGAACCTGCCACCCTTGGTATATGGGGCCATTGCCCTACTCACTGAGCCACAGGCATTGCCTGGTTTCTGATACTTTAACAGAGTTGTGTAACCACCACTTCTGTCTAACTCCAGAATGTTCTCACTATCCAAAAGGAAGCCCATCCCCATCAACAGCCACTCCCCATCCCTTCTGTATACCTGGTGACCATGGATCCACTTCCTGTCTCTGTGGATCTGCCTGTTCTGGACATTTCACATAAATGGAATCTCACACTGTGTGTCCTTCTGTGTCTACTTCTCTCATTGAGCACGATATCCTCTTCATTTTTGCAGCTAATGTTCCCTTATATGGATAAACCATGCTGTGCTTGTCCATTTATCTGCTGACGGACAGTTGGGTTGTTTCTGTTTGGCTATTCAAATGATTTTGCTGTGAACATTCATTTCCAAGTTTCTGTGTGGATGTATGTTTTTATTTCTCTTAAGTATATGTACCAAGGAGTGGGATTGCTGGGTCAGATGGTAACTCTATGTTTAACCTTCTGACAAACTTCAATCTGTTTTCCACAGTGGCTATCCCATTTTTCACCCACACTACCAGTGGGCAAGGCCTGCCATTCCTCCTCACTCTGACCAGTACTCATGATTGTCTCTCTGTGACTCTGATTTGCTGATTTGCTCTTTCTTTGGATGCCCAAGATTGTTGAGTGTCTTTTTACATTTATCTGTCTTCTCTGAACAAATGTCTGCTTAGTTCACAGAAACTTAAGGGAGTGGAATATGGAGACCAGGCAAGGGGCTCTCCAAGGGTGGTTTATTAGGGAAGGTGAGCCAAAAATCAGGCCACTCAACAAGGAAGGAAGGCCTTGCCCTTTTGGTAAAGACCAACTCTCGACTTACTCTCTGCCTACTCATACCCTCCAGGAGAACACTAGGGCCCGGACTCAGAGACTGAGAGACTGAGATATCTTCCTTAGTGTTAAGGTGCACACTCACTGAGAACACATGGTGATAGCAGCATTAATAATGATATCTATGATAAAAGTAACAGCTAGATGTGGTGGCTCACCCCACCAGCACTTTGAGAGGCTGAGAGGGGAAGATTGCTTGAAGCCAGGATTTCAACACCATTCTGGGCAACATAATGAGACCTCGATCTCTACAAAATAATAGGAAAAAATAGCCAGGCATGTTGGCATCTGCCTACAGCTCCAGCTACTTAGGAGGCTGAGGCAAAACAATCGCCTAAGAAGCCCAAGAGCTGGAGGTTGCTGTGAGCTATGATGGAGGCTGAGGCAGGAAGATTGCTTGAGCTCAGGCTATAGTGAGCTGTGATAATGCCCCTATACTCTACCCCAGGCAATAGAGCAAGACCCTGTCTCAAAAAAAAAAAAAAAGAGAAGAAAAGAAAAGAAAAAAAAAGAAAACAGCCAATGCTGCTGAGTGTGTGGAGGCCCTAGCCTGACCCCTCACGGGAGCTAACACACAGTATCTCCAGAGGAGCCCACACCGTATGTCTAGCTCTATCAGTCACGTGGAGAGCAGGTAGAAAGAACTTAGGCTGTGGAAATGAGCATGATCCAGCATTGTGTACATTGGGCCACCGTAAAAGACAAAATCTTATAGGTAAACCAACCCTTGCTTAGTTGGGTGGTTGTGAAATGCCAGGGCCTTCTGGAACCTTTCTGAAAAACAAGCTTTGGGCCATATAAAATGTCTTCAAAGTCATGGCTGAGCCACTGTCGTGCTGTGACCTGAGGGTAGATGGCTTTGCCTTCCTGGCCTGGTTTTTGCCCCTGGACTGGAGCAGAATGGTCACAGTCTAAAAGGTGGCTGTGCTGGAGATCCCAGGGGAAGTGTGAGTGGGTGCTGGGGGGTCATCTGTAGGCTGAACATTGGCCACTACCCTCCTGGCCTAGCCAGAGGTGTAGGGCTGTGTCAGGGACAGCCCCAGGGGTCCTGATATGCCAGGTCTCCCCACAGACCACCTCCTCCACCCTGAAGGGGGCCATCCAGTTGGGCATCGGCTACACCGTGGGCAACCTGAGCTCCAAGCCCGAGCGGGATGTGCTCATGCAGGACTTCTATGTTGTGGAGAGCATCTTCTTCCCCAGGTAGGGCCAGAGCCCACCCTGCAGAAGCAGCCCTGGGAAGCTTTTGGGAGGCTACCTGCTAGACAGACATTATTCTGACTCAAAATAGACCCTTCTCTGCCAAAAATAGCACGAGGCCTCTTCTGGTGTCTTCTTGGCTTTGAGCTCTGATCCCATGTTAGTCAGTGTGTTAGCTTGATACAGAATCGGAGAGACTCAGTGTACAAGTAGTTTTAAAGGAATAGGAAAAACAAAAGGTCAAAGATAATTCTCTTATGCAAAAATACCTGTAGGCAACCCAGGACTGGTAAAGTGGGTGTACACTGCCACTGGGCGCCAGACTCAGGGACTGGGAGACAGAGTCTTCCCAAGCTTCTGCCTTCACGTCTACATTCCAGTGGCAGGAAGGAAGAGAATAAGGAAGAGAACAACATGCCCATTTATTCCCTTTAAGGCAACAGTTCTCAACCTGTGGGTTGCAACCCACAGGAACTGTATTAAAGGGCTGTGGCATTTGGAAGGTTGAGAACCACTGCTTTAAGGGCGCAACCAGGAGATAATACATTGTTCCTGCCCCATTCACGTCTCATTAGCTGAGTGCAGTCACATGACCACACCTATCTACAAGAGAGGCTGGGCAATGAGGTTTTCTGGCAGCCATGTGTCCAGCCAAAATTGTAGGTTCCATTGGGAATGAAAGAAAGGAGGGTGGTTGTTGGGGGATAGTCTTGTCAAGATCTGCATGTTGCTTATGGGATTGGTTCATTTAGAGGACACCTTGGGGCATCTGAAGGGCCATTAGGAGGAGTAGAGAGAGGTACCCAAAAAGCTACTGTCCCTCACAGTGTCCACTATTTCCTTCCTCCACAGTGAAGGCAGCAACCTCACCCCTGCCCACCATTTCCAGGACTTCCGGTTCAAGACCTATGCACCGGTCGCCTTCCGCTACTTCCGAGAACTATTTGGAATCCGACCAGATGATTACTTGGTGAGTGTATCAGCTATTTCTGTATAACAAAATAGCACTGGCTTCAAACAGCACATTTGTGATCTCAGAGGTTCTGTAGGTCGGACTGTGGGGTACAGCTTAGCTAGGTTCCTTGCTTAGATTTACAGTCTCATAGGAGCAGGGTCTCATAGGAGACCTGCCGGGGGAAAGTTCTTCCCACAGATTCCCTCATTGTTGGCAGGAGTCTGTCTGGCTGGCCACTGGCCAAGGGCCAGGTTGGGCATCTTCCCAAAAGCATGAAGGGGCTTCCAGTAGCCAGACACACATTATGGCCATAATGACTGCCCATCTCCTTTGCCGTGTTTTGTTGGTTAAAAGAAATAATGGTTATGCCCATGCCCAAGGGGAGGGGCCTGACATTGGGAAGTGGGGACAAGCTTAGAGTTGGATCTCCTGGGTTCTGGCTATGTTTTTTTTTTTTTCCCCAGTGTCTCACTTTGTTACTTTAGGCTAGATTGCTATGGCATCATAGCTCATAGCAATCTCAAACTCTTGCAATCCTCTTATCTCAGCCTCCTGAGTAGCTGGGACTACAGGTGCCCACCACAACTTGTACCTGGCTAGTTTTTCTGTTGTTAATAGAGATAGGGTCTCTCTCGCTCTTGCTCAGGTTGGTGAGACAGGGTTGGTCTCGAACTCCTGAGCTCAAGCAATCTACCTGCCTTGGCCTCCCAGAGAGTGAAGGATTACAGCTGTAAGTCACTATGCCCGGCCCTTGGCTATAGTTTTATTTTCTCAAATTAAAAAAATTAAAATCGAATGGTGCCTGTGGCTCAGTGAGTAAGGCCTCAGCCCCATATTCCTAGGGTGGCGGGTTCAAACCCAGCTCCAGCCAAACTGCAACAAAAAATAGCCAGGTGTGGTGGGCGCCTGTAGTCCCAGTTACTTGAGAGGCTGAGGCAAGAGAATCGCTTAAGCCCAAGAGCTGGAAGTATTAGGACTTATAAGAGTCACAGAGAGGCTCGGTGCCTGTGACTCAAGCAGCTAAGGCATCAGCTTTACATACACCAGAGCTGGCGGGTTCAAATCCACCTTGGGCCTGCCAAACAATAATGACAACTAGAACCAAAAATAGCCAGGCATTGTGGTGGGCACCTGTAGTCCCAGCTACTCTGGAGGCTGAGGCAGGAGAATCGCTTGAGCCCAGGAGCTGGAGGTTGCTGTGAGCTGTGATGTTACGGCACTCTATTCAGGGCGACAGCTTGAGGCGCTGTCTCAAAAAAAAAAGAGAGAGAGGTATGCAGACAGGGCACTTAACTGAGGCTTTGTCCTGAGTTCATGAGTCATAGCTTCACATCTAAAAGCTCTGGGTGGTCTTTTTTCCAAATCTTCCCGGTCATTGTTTTATAATTTTGTGTTAGGGGAAAACTTAAAATCTATAGACAAGTGGTTCTATAATCATTTGAAATACTGTATCTGTTTATTGCAACATCTATAGTCCTTGGGAGTGTACCTCTATGTGGTTCTGCTAATGTGACTGGACTCTCACATATGGTGGTTCATTTGCTTCTGCCTTTGGTGATGGTTGACTATGCCTATGTATTTGGTTTAGTCTTTGGGAAACCTGTGTCCTCAACTGAGACTGCCTTCTCCAGCCAAGGGTATGCATAACTGCAGAGGACCCCATCTCATTTGGGTACCCAGGAGTCACTAGTCCTCTCACCAAGGCCCAGGCTCCTGATGGCAATGTCCCAGCACCATTAAGACAAATGATTTGTGTATAGCCTGGTGTTCTTGCATAGAAAAGACCCTCAGGGTTGTTTTTTTTTTTTTAAAAGAAGCCTTATAAGAGAGATGACAGTCATTCCAGAGATGACAGAAATTTGTTATTGTATTTAAATTCAAAGTTCACAATTTTTCATATTAGTTTATATTTTAACATACCACAGGAAAAAGTTGCAAAAGACAAAATAGTGTGATAAAGAATGGTAACTCTGGGGTCAGTGCCCGTAGCACAGTGGTTATGGTGCCAGCCACATACACCAAGGGTGGCAGGTTCAAACTTGGCCCAAGCCAGCTAAACAACAGCTAAAATCAACTGCAACATAAACATATCTGGGCATTGTGGCAGGCACCCATAGTCCCAGCTACTTGGGAGGCTGAGACAAGAGAATCACTTAAGCCCAAGAGTTTGAGGTTACTGTGAGCTGTGATACTACAGCACTCTACCAAGGGCAATATAGTGAGACTCTGTCTCAAAAAAAAAAAAAAAAAAAAAAAACTACACTTGGAGGGTTTAATCAAAATATATTCCGTATTTATTTATGGAGTACTTACTACTGCCAGGTATCATGATACACGCTTAATAAAAATTGCTGACCAAAACAAAATAAAAAGAAATGACCCTCATGTTACCTGATACTGATTGTCTGATTGCCAGAGTGGAAATTCATGGCATAGTTCATAGTAGTGGAGAGACAGATAAAAACAGAGACAGGAGATATCTAGGTCTTACCTAGAACCTGATCAAAGCAAGCCAGCCTCAGAAGTCTGGTGTGCTCCCTGTGTACGCATGGTGGCTCTGAACTGGTGACCCTTCAGTCCTGGTTTGTTTTACCCATCCTAGGGTGATGCTGGTAGCAGCCCCCACCATTGTCCATGTCATGGCATGAGTGTGACCTTGGCAGCAGGAGTACAGAACGGCATATGTTTTGCTTCTACCCATGTGGCCCAGTGTTCCTGAGCCAGAACGGTGAAGGCTCTGGGAGTTGAGTTTGCCCATGCTTCACTTTGATTAGATGGTTGTGGCCATAGCCCTCCACTTCGAGTGAAAGAGGCAGCCCTAGCTCAGGATAGGAGAAGACAGAGGGTCAAATGGGGGTGCTGAAAACAGTAGGCCTTAGACCTTCCCAGTTGGTCAGCTGGAGCATGGAGAGGTGGGCCTTGGTTAGCCCAGCAGCATGGCCACCAAGAGCCCCCCATCCCCAGCACTGACAAAGGGGTCCCATTCTGGGTTGTCCTGCTGCTGCCTAGAAATCTACGTGTGTGGCCTGTTCCTTGAGGGCAGCTGCCATTGGCCTCTTGGTTCCAGAACTTACTCTCTCATAGATTTCTTTTGTATTAAATTGAACACACCCATTCTGCAGCTTTTTCCATTTTGGACAGGCTGTAATGGTCTGTGCCTTGTGGAGGAACATTCAGGCTGCTTGTGGCTTCCTGAGGTAACCTGAGGACAGCAACTGTGGGCTCTGCAGGGGGCCTCCTTACCTCACAGGAAGGGTACCAACCACAGGAGAGAGACCCCTGGGCCCAGAGGACAGTCTGCCAGTCTCATTTTCACTTTCTTTTTTAACAAATGTAGCACCTACTATGTGTCTGTGAAGAAATTTACACAGACACCTGCCTCCATGAGGCTTCCCATCTAATTGCTAGAAGGGGTATATGGGGGGAGAGAGAGAGTGATCACATAGGGAAACAAATGTCAGTAACGGAGAAAGTGGGGAAGAAAGATGGGAGGTGAGTGCTGGGGGCTGGAGTGTGCCAGGAACCAGGATGGGAACTGCCCCTGTCTCAGAGACACAGCATCCTCTCTTTTTCTCCTGTCATTGGTACACAGCTTTAATTTTGAGAGTCACGTCATGGTCCCACATGGCTGCTGGGCTTCCAGCTATCCCATCAGTGTTCCAACAGGGAAATAGGACAGAGAGAAAGGCAAAAAAAACAAGCAGGTACACCAGCTGTCTGTCACCCATTGAAGGAGTCTTCCCTGAAGTTCACTCCACAGTTCTGCTCATGCCTCACTGAACAGAGCTGACGGTGCAGCCACACCCAGCTGCAAGTCTCAGGCAGGTGTATGAGCACTGCAATAGATGTCTGATGCTAACAAGAGGGGAGACAACCTGAGGAGCATGCCATCAGTCAGCACTCAAGCCACAGAGTTAGCCCAGATTCCGGTCCTTGACATACAGCCATGGGCAAGTCACCCCACCCCCATCAGCCTCTGTTTCCTCTTCTGTAAGTGGAGCTGACTGTCACTGGTTCCTGGGGCTATTGGACAGATGAAAAGCCAGTTCTGTCTGTTTGTCTCAGACCTTCTTACCGCCCACCTGCCCTCTGCTTTTCAGTACTCCCTGTGCAATGAGCCGCTGATCGAGCTCTCCAACCCAGGCGCCAGTGGCTCCCTCTTCTATGTCACCAGCGACGACGAGTTCATCATCAAAACTGTGATGCACAAGGAAGCAGAGTTCTTGCAGAAGCTGCTCCC